>CAXHKT010000066.1:0-43343 GCA_964017195.1 Siderastrea radians
AACCCTTCCTTGAAAGTTGGTCAAATGCATCTTGGCTTGATTTTTCAGTAGGATTGATTGAAATTTGTTTTTCACATTTTGCAGTACACAATTGAAATGTTTTATGCATTACAACGTTGGGCTTCAGGTACATGAATTCCAAGCAGCATGGCCAGAAAATGCTCAAGTTGGCAGTGGCTGGTGAGAAGACTTTGAAGTTCGAGCACCAGCCTTTTGTTCACTGCTGTGGAAAGCATTGAGGTGAAGGTGCCAGACCTGAAGGATTCGAGGCTTTGCAAGGCTGCTCCTCCAGAGCGATTTGATCCTTCCAAGGTTCAAATGCATTTGTTTCAGAACTCAGCAGTGGTGACCAATGACATGCAAAGAGCTCATGTCCAAAAGACGTTGCTTGGAGTGGCCATGGAGCATGGGGTCAGCGAAGAAGAAATTGCTTTCACTTGGAAACTCTATCCCTGTGGCACTGTCTCAAAGGCCAAGGAGTGCATCCATGACAAGGTCTATATCAAGCCTTTTGGTCACAATTGGCCTTTCGGACCGTTGACTGATGTCAAAAAGGATGATGGCATCCTGGCACCTTTTTGGTGGGTGAAGCCTTCTTCGACTGACAACTTCAACATGAATTGGTCTGAAGGTATTGTGGATGGCTGCAAGATCCCTTTCTTGTCCAATGCCTCCTCACTGGCCACCTTTGAAATGCTGACTGTGGAGAAGAAATGGAAGGCCCTGCTGCCAAGAAGGCAAAAAAATGAAGAAACAGCAATGACTTGGACCCTGAAGTGCTCCTGTGAGAGTAAAGGCAATGGCTGTAGATTCTATAAGTGGTCTGCCAAACCACTGAATCTGGGAGAACGCGAATGTTGGTATAGAAAATTTGTTGTCTCAGATGCATCAAGCCCAATGTGGCTGCTATTGTTGCACAAGCCAGGATGGCTTTCTTTTCCATATGTAAGCCTACATGGCTTTTTGCGCTTTGACAGCAAGCCTTCAATGGCTATACTTGGCTTTTCTGCAAGCTATAATGGCTCTTTGATCATCAGAAGCCTGAATGGCTGTTTTCAATGTGTAGTTGCCAGATCGAAGGAATATGATTTGCTGCCTTTTCAATTTCAAGGAAACGTTCCATAGAACTGAAATACATGTTCCTAGCGCAGCCATGGTGGAACTGAGAACCAATTGGGAGATAAACTACCAAGATGAGAAGTGGCTCATTGTGCCTTCTGGATTGGTAGAAAGCTTCCATGGCAATCACTATCTGAGGATTCGACCGATCTGCCAGACCGTTTGCAAACTGGTGACTAAGAGCAAGGAGAAGAACCAATCTCTGAGCTCCAGTGGGCATGTGCAAAAAATGCTTCAAAACAGGAATGAAGCTGCTATGAAGAAGTTGGAAGAAGGAGATGAGACTGAGGAAAAGAAGGTGGACTTGTTTGATTCTGCAAATGGACCTGATTGCAGCCAGCCTGTCACCAATGCAAAGAAGAGGAAGCTGAATGTGGGTGAGTACACTGTGCAGATTCAGGTGCTGGACAAGCCAGTGGAAATCCTCATGACGGGCAACAGGCCCAGCAGGTCTGATCTCTTGGTGAGAATGGACCCTGTACAATTGGAAGCTGTTCTGAAAGTGTTGGCAGAAGACTCTGAGCAATGCTTGTCTTCCAGTAAGAGGCAGTATGGCAAGAAAGATGCCTGAATGGCAAGACAGTGAATGTAAAAATGGATGGGAAAAAGTTGTCGCAGGTCAGCTCAAGCCTTAATGGTTTTTGAAGCGCAAGCCTCTGATGGCTTTCATTGTGTCCAAGCCTCCTTGGCTGTTTTTTTGTTTGTTTGAATCCCAGCCCTCAGTGGCTTTGATAGATCTATGTTTGAACGACAGTTTTCTGTGATGGGTTTTAAAATAATGTTGTAACAATGTTGAAGCCTACATGGTGATGTTTTTCTTCAGTATAAGCTTTCAATATTTGTTTCTCTGAATGTTGTCCATGTAACAGATTGTAATCAATGCTCGGCTTCTTTAAGCCTCTGTTTGTATGTAGCAATGGCCTGTCAAAAGTGAATGGCAAAAAAGTTGCGCCATGCCGCTCAAGATCATTGACATTTGGCACACCAAAAGTGGTACCTGCATCACCTTCAGTGATGGATTCAGTCGATGGATTTTTGTTTGCATTAAAGAATGAAGACATAGATGCTGAACAAGAACTAGATGTTTGGTCACTGCTTGAAAAGAAGAAGCCTGCAGTTCCTGAAGAAGATTCAGACACTGAACCTCCAATCCCAGTGTACATGCCTGATGATCTCATGGTGAAGCTTGAGAAGTTGGCAAGTCAAGGTTCACTGACTGGTCTTCTCCAATGCACTGATGCAGAGTCACTCGGCCTCTTCTGTGTCAAACTTTGTTTTGATGTTTTTCTTTTAGCACTGTTTGACTGCATGTTTTTCAGAACAATGCTATCAACCAGACAGGTGGTCAGCACTGCAAGCTATCAAGTCCCAACTGCAGAAGGATACCACTGCAGCGATGAAGGAAGACAATGCTACAGTGAAGGAAGAAATCGCCACTGAAGAGAATGCAGTGAAGGAAAAGATCAAGACTGAAGAGAAGGCAGAAGGCAGTGAAGACAGAGCTCAAGACTGAAAAGAAAGCAGTGAAGACAGAGCTCAAGACTGAAAAGAAGGAAGTGAAGACAGAGCTCAAGAAATGAAGAGATGAAGCAAGGCAGGGAAGCTACCAATTGCTCCTACAGACAGTGCCAGTGCTAGCAGTCGTTCCAAGGACCCAGAAGTAATAGTGCCCTCCTCCAAGAAAGTGAACGAGGAAGAAAAGTCTTGGTGGGACACGCAACAATTCCTTCGCCAAAATGATGTCTGGTGTAATCAAGTCAAGAAAGTGACTGATGAGGGCCACAGGAGTGGTAACCTCAACAAGTTGCTATTGCTGATGGCTCAGTACAAGCTGGGCAACTGGGATGGGTGTTCCAGGCTGATCCATGTGTAACTGGACAGCATTTAGTTTGTTTTTGGCTTAAAATATTCCAAAAGAACCCTGAAACTTTGCATCCTTGCACTCCCAGGTACAAAGACACTGGCAAGGTGAAGGAACTGTACACACAAGTACTGGGAGCCCTGAGGTGCAATGGCTATGTAGACTGGCGCCGAGTGTACAAGTGAAGCTCCTTTGTGGAATGGGTATGAAAAAATTGCTGTTTTTTTTTGCAGTCTTCAAGCCTTGAATGGCTATTATTTCCATAGCGCAAGCCTTCAATGGCTACTTTTTGCTCAAATTGCAAGCCTTCAATGGCTATTTGTTTTCAAACTGCAAGCTTCAATGGCTATTTTTTTTCATTAGTGCAAGCCTTCAATGGCTTTTTTGTAAAAATGAAAGTTTTCCTGCAAGCCCTTTGTGGCTGCTCTGATTTTGTAATGTAAACCTTTTGGGCAATAGTACATGGATGTAAGAAAGATTCATAAAGGTTTCTTGGTCCAAGTGTTTTGTCACACTCCTGAGCTAGTCATGTCCCACCAGTGGACTGCAGATGACTTTTGCAATGAGTTGGTTCATGTGGCTAATCTTCTAACCAAAAAACCAAATTCACAAGTGGGTCGAGCTGCCATGCAATCTTTGAAGCAAAGGCTTACCACTGTGCATGAGTTGACTGCTTCTGCACTGTCTGCACTGTATGACAAAGTGGAAGCTGCAGATTTGCCTGCAGAAATGAAAGATGAGATCATGGAGACCATGGACAATCTGTCAGCGCAGCAAGAATCTGCTTTGGAAGTCAGTGCCAAGCCAAGCAGCTTGCACCTCACCACTGGGGATTGGCATAAATTGGAGCAAAGCCGCTTTTGGACAACATGAAAAATCATCTCTGAAAGACTTAAAAAAACTAGGGATCAAGAAGTTGAAGGAGGACACTAAGAAGGCAGCCATACAGTGCTTCTTCATATGCATGTGACTGTGCACAAGCATTCATTGCCTTGCCCGTGGAGCATCTACGGTTTAGCAAATGACTTTGTCCAGTGCTTTGCCCACACAGTACTGTGGCACCTTTGAAGTTGTATCCTACAGCCCCACTGGCTTGAAAAAGGATTGGATCCAGGAAAGCTATGGAGATGAAGAACCCAGCATGTCTTCCTTGAGTCTGGCTGCCTTCTACCCAAAGATTCCTTTGAGGTCCACAAGTGCCTCGCTGCAGTGTGAGCCCCCAGCTACTTTGAAGCACTTGGTCAAAACTGGATCTTCCAGTTCTGTGGGGAGTGATAGCCTGGAGAAGAAATTGGAGAATTTCATAGATAGCTACAGTCACAGAATTGATCACAATGGTTCACCCATGCCAGGTGGAAATTGGAAGTTAGCGATTCACTTGCACAACTCCCACTCCTTCGCGCTCCAAATCACAGCCGTCTCGGTGGCCTTGTCAAGCTTTTCCCTCCAAGTGGGGGGAATTGCTCGCAATTACTGCCACAGGGGAACGGTTAGCTGCTAGGGAAGTCTTTTCCAAGGAGCTTTACCCCCTTGAAATGTTTGTTGCACATGAAGCTCAACCAGTGTGTCCCCTTCCAAAGAAGATTCTGATAGATTGCACAGGGTTGGGAGGGCATGATTTGGGGGGGCCTCTTCCCTGGCATCTCTGTGTGAGAACTGATAAGTATGGACAAGGTATCTACGGACCCTCGGTTGCAACCATGGAGGCGATGATCCCGCAGTACAAGCAAGTTCCCAAGTGTCAGGTGGCCTTAGGACTCACCAAGGCGATGCATGAGTTCCTGGTTCTGCATACCAGTTGGGATGATTTGCTGTCGGATTACTTGCAGGAAGGCCACTGGCCGTATGCGGACAGAAGAAGAGCGCCAGCCTTGGAGATGTTCGAATGTAGCCACGTTGCCCCCATCATACAGGAGAGTTCCACATATGATGTGGACTGCCAGCATGTCGCTCTTCCTGGACCTGCTCCTCGGGCGAGGTAAACAACGGTATCTTGGGCTGCCGGTCCTTCCTCACAGACAGCAACAGATCCATGTAAGAGGTTTCTCTGCAGGATCCTTTGGTGGCCTGAGTCTGCTCCACCTCCTGTGGCAGTCTACACACCTTGATGTCACGGGCAAACTTGGTGGCATTGCTGTCCCACCTGAATTGTTATGGTCCATCCCGGAGCTTGCAGTATGGACTTGGGCACCTCAATTGGGACCGCCTCTCTCTGCCCCTCTGGCAAAAACTTGGCAGCCACATGGCTTACGATGCTTCCTTCCTGGCGGAAGTAGCTGCAAGCAGCCCGAGTTCCTGGTACCCGCCACTCGCCATCCTTGCAATCCTTCCCACTAAAGACAAAGGCAGAGCGGCTCTGACCCGGCTTCATTTGGTGGTTGTGGACACCGGGAAACGATGGTCTGATCGGCATCGAGGCATCCTACGTGTTGTGTCCTTCCTGGCTGCGCCTCGCATCTGACCCTTGCCTACTTTTCTGAATGGACTGTGAGTGGCTTTTCCGTAGTTTTAGGCCTGGCTGCGCCTCGTCTTTAGCTTCGTTGTATGTTTCACCGTTTCACCAAGACCCAAGTTTGGTCAAGTTGCTTCGGCTCTCCAAGCTTCGGGCACGCGGCTTTTCACCAAGTCCCAAAGTCATTTGGGCATGCATTCTTAATTTAAGGACGGCCATTGTTATGTTGTTGGTTTGTGTTTTTGTTGCTTTTCTTGCTAACCTATTTACTAGTTCATCTTCATCGTCCCGATGCATCTCGCCAATGAGTTTGATCTCACGGCTCTCGTATCTGTGTGGACTCTCATAGAGATGCACCTCGCCAATGAGTTCGATCTCACGGCTCTCGCATCGGTTTCATTTTCATGCCGTCATAATTCGACTAATTCGCCGCTAATTTGTAATTTGTTTTGACTTTTTTCCGTGTTTTTGCATGTCCACACGTAAATAGTGTCTACTTTCGTTTAGCCGACTGAAGGACGATCCGTCCGGGACTTACCCAAGCGGCCTCGAGCAAAAAAAGCATTCCACGTGTTGTGTCCCATCTGGAAACAGCTGCACCTCGGTGCACA
This sequence comes from Siderastrea radians, assembly GCA_964017195.1. Taxonomy (NCBI): domain Eukaryota; kingdom Metazoa; phylum Cnidaria; class Anthozoa; order Scleractinia; family Rhizangiidae; genus Siderastrea; species Siderastrea radians. Next base: position 6,044 of record CAXHKT010000066.1, read on the forward strand.
CCTATGGCAGTTCATGACTTTGCTGATCCTACTGACCAGACCGCCTACACCAATACGCGGTTTGCATACGGGTATGCCAGAGACAATAGCACCTTTCCGATGCTGCTCCTGTTCCCAGAGCGCCAGTACGATAACACCTTTGCGCTCATCAATACATACGCAGGTGACTGGGTCCACTTGGCAAGGAGTGATGATGTGAGAATCCTCTCCATGGATCACTTCTACGATTTTTTTTTTCCTCGAATGCCGAGCTCGCCATGACAGCTGTGTCGGTCAATGTACACGCTTGCGCACAGAAGTTAATGTCAAACTTCATCCAAGCATAGTTTCACTGGAAGAGTTGCCGGTAAAAACCAACAAAGACAACACAAACAAACAAAAACCAACACACCAACAAAAGAACCCAACACAAACCCAAACAGAAAACCAACACCAACCCAAACAAAGACGACCGACAACAATCTTCCATGAATACGAATTCGGTGAAGGTGAAACAAAAGGGTGAAACACGCGGCCGTCCCTAAAACCTCTCAGTTGTTCTTCTTCTCCACCAAGCCAATCAACCACTCGTTTCGAAGTTGTCCCTCAGCAAGGGCAGACGAGTGATTCCTTCCCGAAGTGTCCACCTGCTTGCCAGGTAAGATCATAGATCTCTGCCAGACTATGCATACTTCGTGAAGAAGTACACCCAAAGCCATGCTGCAGCAGGAAATGATTTCGCAACCTTGTCCTAGCCCATAAATCAGTCCAGCTCAGCCAGCGTAAAGCACGCATGACATATTCGGACCATGTGTTGTTGCAAATTGGCCCAGTTGGGTTCGGGTGCCACATCAAGTGCGCACCCACAAGCTTGATGTAGCTCCCCGTTATATCCAACCATGTAGTGAAAACGTTTGTGGATCCGTTTTACACAGAAGCACATACTGATAGGCTCGCAAGCTAGTGGAAGTGCGTTGCATGTCGGTCTCATGTGTACCACATGTAGGGAACGATAAAGCACCTCATCCGGTGATGGCTGGATCCACGGACCCAGCTGGTCTATTCCTTCGGATGGCTCAGCAGCAACCTTAGGTGGTAGTTCGTGCGAGCTCAAGGCCCTCGTGTAAGCTGGGATCGAGGGCATAGGGAGGAAAATGACCGCACGATCAGGTGGATCTCTGGATCCACTTGCCCTGACTTCATCCTCGTAGGGCGTGCTTTCGCCAGGTTCCTCATCATCGTCCTCGTCCCAGTCAGGTTCAGTCCTCATCATCTAGGAATGCAAATGGTGACCACGCGTTCGACCATCAGCCTGGGTGCAGGATATACGGACTGCGAGTGGAATGTACTTCCGCAGGCAGCAAACAAACATTCAAAGACCTAACTTTGAGCCAAAGCCAAATGCTCATTGCATGGACGGAAACATGCCAGCACAAGACCCGGAGTATGGCAAATGACAACCCATCATAATCCAGTGGAAAATCTACACATGACCAGAGTTGCATCAGCTAAAATTATTTCCAGTCAGTGACAGTGCAGCTCCTCTAAGGCACCATATATACCGCAGATGCAGCATGGACAGCAGACAGTTTGCACACATTCGCACCAAGGAAATTGATGGCAACAGGTGACATATCGAAATAAACCCATCCTGCTCCTATCACAACAGCCATTGGTGTGGTATCCACTGCCTAGGAAAAACTAAGACAGGCAGGTCATGGAAGCTGCACCCAAGCAACTCCTGCCAGCTACCTGGATGCATTCCCGAGGAGAACCTGCCTTCTTGTTAACAAGGTCATAGGCACAAGTACAAACCCCTGGAGCCTCAGTGGGTGGGCTCATTTCGAAAACTCCAACAATGTTTCACAAGTAGTGGCCAGCTGGTGTAGTTGGAAGACCCCTTGCTGCGTCTTGAGTGCGCAGTTGGAGTTTAGCATGGAAGGTATGGCACATGTCCATCACGTAGGTGGCGCCCTTGTAGACCTTGCCAACACAGGGGCAGATGCTCAGCGAATGTAGTTGGCCTTCAATCCTTCTGCATCTTTGACTGAGGTGCAGAACTTTTTGCAGCCGATGGTGCGATGTCCAGCTTACTGCCTCGGGTGGGGTGACGGGGGCAATGTTGGGGAGGGTTTCACATGCTACGGAGTCAAACCTCATCGGGATTTTCACCCACGATCCTCTATCATCAATGCCGCATAATGGTGGTCTCGGTCTCCTAGGAGGAAACTCGTTAGATCCCCTTGCCGCAGTGGATGGGCAGTCCATTGTTGGGAAGACAACTGGCCGTTCAACCCTAATGACCGGGTCATTCGATCCAGTAGCTCGGACCTCTTCGAGGAGCAGCAGGTTAGTAGCATGTTCAGCATCCGTAGTGCAGACTACTTGCCGCTGTCGATCTAGTTCCATGGAGTGCCCCCCATCACGTGTACTGTTAGGAAGCTCTGCCATGGGAGCCAATCAGGTGAGGAGGTCACTGCGAGGGGAATGTACTTCCACAGGCAGGGGACTTAGTTCCTATAAGCTGCTTGAGCCAGCCTGCACACCCTGATCATAGACGTGAATCAGAACAATCTCGTGTACCTGAGTCATCCTCTGCCAGAGGAAGACAAAAAGCCAAGAAACCACCCCTTAGACAGTCTCCACGCTTTGGAATGGCAGAGACATCAGGCCTTCGAAACAAGAAATCAGCAGTCCAATCAAAGGTGCACACAAAAACAACCTGCCTTTATTTAGTGGGGCAACCATTCCCACGAAGGGGGGCACCTGACCCACCAATTCCCGGGACAACCAGTGAAGCAACCCAGTCTTTGGGGGATCCAGCCGTTAAAACTCCATCCCAAACTCCCTTTTTCCCGCTTCGCCGTAGGTGTCCCACCATCCTTGTCCATCAATCAGGGTGAAAATGCATTCTATTGGTCGAAGGTCTCCTCCAGTAATCGTTGTCGCTTGGCATCTTCCTCCCAAGGCGGGCGATCGAAGGGATCATATGTAATAGTGTCAACCTCTGCCCTGCTTTCGTTCACCATGTGATGTGGAGCTGATGAGGAGGTTGGAGTATGCGGTGTTTCCTCGGGCAGGTCAAAACCTGCGCGGGTGATTCTGCCACTGCCATTCCCTCCGGCCGAGTCACGACGCATGTCCTCTGCCTCTGGTTCAAATAGCTCAGACATCTCGTCCTCACTTGCTTCTGGTTCTGCACTGGCTGCAACCTCTGGGGCAGCTCGTCTTCCATTGAGGATGCCGGCCGCATTCGCCTGCTCCACTGCTGTGTCGGGCTCCAGTACTGGTGCGGTCATTGTACGTTCAACTCTTAACTCGATGATCCGCAAGATGGAGCCCACTAGCTGCAAGAGTTGCACAATTGACATATTCCTTAGGGCTGCAGCGTCCATCGGTCAAGGAAGTACTGCAAAGGAATAGCCAAAACAAGGAGCCAATGGGAGATGGGGGACAGCTAAGAGCCACAAACCATGGAAAATGAGTTGACTCCCATACATAGGAAGAAGTACATGTAGGAAATATACATGACAACAGGGAACAAAACAATCCTGCAGGGCAAGTGTGGACTCTGCACTTGGAGTGGACATGTACTGCCACAACAAGGCCGGCACTAATGCTCTTTTTGCGAGACTTTGACCCTATAAGTACCATATGATGTACGATACTGATGAGCAGCCTTCCTTGTTTCCTCACTGTTTTGGATTTCCTCTAGTTCTTCTCTAAGCCTCTGATTGAACAGAGTCATGTTAGCCTCTTCGCACCCAAATCCCCACGGTTGCCCTTCAACTTGGTTCCCATTTAGAACAGCCTGATTCCAGCGGAGTGTTGCCCATGCCTGACTAGGGGCTCTTCCTTTGAACGTGACGTCGTGTGTCATTTCAGGTTGGCCTACATTGGCAAAAAACTTCCTGAACAACTGGGAGGGATTAAGGCTCCCTGGCTCCGTCATGTAGAGGTTGTGCATTATCCTCGGCCAATCCGGCCGCAGCCCTTGCCACATGTGTTTTGCACGTGCATTCTTTCGGGCTGCCCGGAACGAGACTCCACTGACTTTGGTGACCTCGAGAGCTCTTAGCACATGCGGTTGCGGCCAAGCATGGGAAATGGTACCTAAAGTATCCAGCCAATCGTCCAGATCCAACGGACCTGGTGTAAGCACCGTCACTTGGGCTTTGGACGCTCTTGTTCGGAACCAAGCCGCAGCCGTTTTTTGTCGAAAACCCCGTTTAGGATTCCTGTCTGGAGGGTACGGAAAAGAGCAAGCACCTCATCAACCGGCAAGTCTAACCAATCCACTTTGACCCTTCCAGTAAGTGTAGGCATTGTGCGTTCCACTTTGTCCATCGCCCTAAGGTGAATTTGAGGTCGCGGTTTGTTGGCTCTTCGACGCTTGCCTGTGTTGCCGTACCATCAGTTCGCGATCGACTTTGTCGATACGCGTCGTTCTTGGTTTGCAAGGCCTCCAGAACGACTGGGGCCCAATGAGCAGGAAACCACACTATGATGTATTCCATAGGATTGCTAGTACCAAAAACTTCGCGAAATCCTGCTCGTTCTGGCGCAGTCTTGTCACCCGTTTCTTCATTGTCTCCCGATTCAGTTTGACACACTATTTTGACGAGGCTTGGGGCAGGTCGCTTGAGTTCAGCTGCACGGTCCGTAGCAACCCTGGTGCCTGAGTATAGCATTTCTTTGTAGATGTGCATAACCCAGAACTCAGAGGACAGCAATGGGATTGTTTCCGGATCAAACTGTTTCATAGTTGGGTGCGAGGCAACTGGTCGCAATAAGGAAGCAATCTCTTGTGCAATATAAATGGCAGACCTCTCTGTCAGTAGCTTCAGCGTGGTCTTGAGGGCTTTGTTGAAGGTATTGGGGTACCACTGAGTGGCAGCCACTTCACCTACATAGCCCAGGACTAATCTCTCCAGGCGTTGCACGAAACCGTTCATGTTAATTCTCAGCCTTGCTAGCGGCCATTGGACCGGGTAGATTTCAATTTGGTTCAAGGTGTCCTTTCCGCCAACCAAAGCGCTTCTTTGAACACGGAAAGTTTCCCGTGTCATTTCGTAGGCCTGGGACATTTTCTCATGGTCCAAAGATACCTCTGACCGTGCAGGTTCGTCAGTGGAAGAGCTGGAGTAGGAGCTCGTCGACGACGTTTCCTCCTCGGAGCTAGACCCCTGAGAGGTAGATGCACTATCAACTTCGCTTTCGTTGACACTGATCACGTCAGTGGGAACGTTGCGCACATCTGCTTCTCGTGCATGTAGATCTACTGGTTGCTCTTCGTGCACTGGCCAGCCTTTCCGTCTGGCTCCCTCCCTGGTCACCTGGAGGTCATTGCTTACTTCGTCTTCCCGGAGGCCCATTCGGTGAATGGCCGCAGCCTTCAAGTCCGCAGACGAGACAGCTGCCGAGATGCGGAAAGCATCAAATAGGTGATGGAGGTCCAAAGGGCAAAAGTAGTCAACAATACTGAGGTCCACCCACCCTTTGGATTGTGAATCCAGGAGGGCAATAGCATGGCTTCTGTCTCATTCGCTCTGGCCATACTAAGTAGCACGGAAAGTCAGACCCATCGAGACCATAGCCGTAGGCAAATCTGCGCTTATGCAAAAGGGGTGTACCCCCAGTATGCTCCATTGGCGTGGTGACTTTGTTGTCCGTCCTTGCCTGCAAAAATCGTAGGCAGTGCGTGATGGATCGAACTTGGGATTTATTAATCTTCCACGGGCGCCAGAGGTCCACGATGATGAGGTGCAGTCTTCTAATCTTCCAGGTTTGGTCTTGACTGTCAAATAGGCATTCAAGAAGGGCAAGTGGCGGGAAATGGCCTGTTACACTGGCTGGCTGTGCCTTAAGATCCGATAGTACATCAGTATCTTTGGGGCATTTCTCTACGCACCCTTTTCGCCAGTGCATTTGGATCCTGCCCTGCCAACAATGTCCCACCCCACAGGCAAGACTTCCTACAACAGTGGCCGCACCCATTAGGCCCTTCATGTCGAGGGGTCCAAACAAGACAGTGCGTGACTGTGCTCTTGTGAGGGCCACGGTAGCTCTCGCATAGGCATCCTCAATTTGTGCGTCTGTTCCTCTGGTGGGAGATTAAGAAATTTGTCGCCCCGTCCACCGCTCAGGAAACCGATTCTAGTTTGGGCAACCACTACAAGGTATGCAGTCATTCCAGCACAGGAGGTAACACTCCGGGAGTATACCTTCTGATTTGACTGAGCCACCCATGCACTCATGCCAAACTGGTTGACCATGTGGTTCTGGTTATGCAATACAGCAATTTCATGACCCATTTGGTATTTGCTACGTGGTTGTCCTCAATCCATTCAACCATTGACCCGATTTCTTCCACAGCTCTCGCACTGGATCTGGGTACATCCCACAGAATAGGCAGAAAACCACCTTTGAGCAAGGCTTCACCAGGTGTGAATCTACCAAATTGCCACACACCATTGTTCAGTTTCACTAGCTCAGGATACCGGACCCCAATGACGGTTTCATATGTGAGTTGCGTCACGCGTGCACTCGTGGAGAGAATGAGTCCCCAACACTGTCGATCAGCAAGCCCGGCCGCAGCTCGGAATGTGGTGGCTGTGGGGTCTGAAATACCTTCTCCACAGCACGCCATCCACAAAATAGCAAAAGCTCCTATACACACAGGAGTGTCAAGCCACGGACAGTTGTTGTTACACACTTGCTTCCAAAGCTGTAGCAGAGTTTGCCAGTGTTTCCGTGTCTTTGTCCACAGCCGTTTGCTGTAGGACTTCCTTGAAGCTGTGCGACGGGGATCCTACTGGGCCGTCTAGATAGGGAAGAAGGACATCTTTGAGTTCGTGTGGCTGGACATATTTGGTGCCACATCTCAGTGCTAATGGTCGGGTTTGAAGCTTTTGTCTGAACCTGTAGGACTCCTCTGTTTTCTTCAACCCTCCTGGTGTTTGCCGATGGTCACCAGTCCACACGTGTAAACATGTACTTGGTGTACGTGCTACCGTTGCAGTTTCTTCTAAGTTCCCATATTGCTGGCTTTCATCCGTAAGGGCAAGGTCTACAGATTCAATCCATTTTGTGACAGGGCTGAACGCCTGTCACACTCTTGTTGGTATCCTCCCCGCACCCAATGAGGATCTGTTTGTCCCTTAGCGCTTCAATCCGATGTTCTGCTGGGATATCAAGAGGGGTTTTATTTGCAGTGTTCTTACGCAGTTCCATATACCCAACAAGGCGCCCTATTCTTTCGTTGAGGTAGGGAGGCAACCCAACGGATGTCACATGATCTGCAAAGGCTTTGGCCGCAATGTTTTCCTTGGTAAGGATGAGGATACGCAGTGTGGGATCAAAAACTAGAAGGCCCGCTACCATGATGGCCGCAGCACGGGTTTTGCCTGCACCAAACACACCACTGATCGGGAGATCCGTACGTCCTTCAATCAGTGCTAGCACTAATGCTGAAATGGCAGCCAGGACATGTTCGTCATTCTTGGACAACACATTCTGGAGGGCTTTGCCTAGAGCGATCTCTGCTTCCGTGTGGCCTGCATGCTCTTGGCAAGTGAGAGTAAATCTCAGTAGTTGAACTGCAGCATCGTACAACTTATGTCGACTAGAGGGGCCAATCGGGTGCAGTGGGAGTTCACACTGGAGTCCGCAGCCGACCCGCAGCCTTTCGAGGGGCATGTTGATGAACACTTCCAGCTCATGGGCACTCTTGCAGTCTCCAATAAGATAGATTTGATCAACCGTGACCCAGGCCTGTCTCGTCCTGGTCGGAACTATTTCCTGTGGTAACACATACTGTCTTGCAGCATCCTTGGCCAAGGCGCTCTCACAAAAGGTTGTGGCGAGGTCTAGGGGTAACCAAGCGAACTCTAGTGACTTAGGGACCACATGTTTCCAGAGCTTGTGTTGTTGGACCCCTCTCTTGGAGTTGGGGACGGACTTCATTAGGTATAACACCGCTTGACATGCAACTCCCTCCACTTGGAGGTGGAGGAGAATAGTAAAGCCCTTTTTCAACCCGAGAACCACGTTTTGCTTTGCAGTATGGACTGACTTCTCTTTCTGAAACTCCATTACAGGAGGAAGCTGCAGGTCTTCAGCATGCCCGAAGAGTAGGAAAGGAGTCTCGCCAACGCAGATGTCGACGTGCACAATGCCAGCATGTGACTCGAAAAGCTTGCCCACTCCGATCTGAGGAGTAATTCTATCCATGTTACCCGCAGCTTGCAGATGATGGTCTCTCAGCAGAAGGCTACACTTTGCATCTTCACAGGTCCTCTGACTTGGGGAGGCAGCTGGCACCATCTGAGGTAAGACTAAGTCAATAAAGTGCACTAGCCTTGGGAGCGGGAGTCTTTGAAGGAAAAGAGTCATTAACTGGACAACGATCGCCGGTGGGTTGGGAAGCCCGTGGACTGTGAGTTCCTGGATGATTGCATCACGCATGGTGTCCCAGGTGGTAAGGCTGCCTTCCGGTAGTTGGAGGTGGAATTCTCCGATTCTAAGAATCCTGTTTGACTGTACTGGGTCCAGCTGCGCAAATTCTTGCATCACCTCTTGTATCAGCGCATCAGCTCCAGGGCGGAGTTTGCAGCTCAGCCATGAAATAAGCCGTAGCGGAGCCAAATCCTTTTTTCTGGGGTGTGCTGCATTTGGGCAGCACTCCAGGAAATGCACAGTTCATACCATCCAGTGGGGACCGTCAAATTGATCCAGTGTCCATAGGAGTGCTCGTCGTCTCCGAATGTTTTTTCAGCCTGTGTCTTTGTTGTGTACAAATGTGTAAGGACACCCTAACCAATCAAGAGTTTTCTCTCTCCGGGGCCCAGTCGCACATCTTATCAGGCTGGAAAATGGATTAGGTGGAGATACTTCTTCTTGTCTTCCGGAATGGTGTGGAGGAGTAGCGGGGGCACAGCAATGCCTCCTAACTTGCCCGAGGCATGGACATGTTCCAACTTCCATAGCAGGTGAAGGAGGCACAGCCCACTATACGATCCCGCAGAGAAACCTTGCACGTGTATGCTCACCTCTTTAGGGGACCAGTGGGGTGTTTCCACATAACGCCTCTTGCCTCTTCCGACAAGTAGGTCCAATACGAGGGACATTGTACTCACCCACATCCCATGTGGTAATCTTCGATATGATGGGGCGACGTGACTTTTACCAAACATTGTGAGAGCCTCCTTTTCTGCGTTTGTCCGCTGGTTTCCATGCACTCCTGTCCAAAAACTCTGCAAGGAACGGGTCCCAGCTTTTGGCGCTGTCAGTTGCAAAGTAATGGAGAATAAGGAATTCGTGCATTGCTTTGGTACGACCAAGTGCAACGATGTTCCTGGGCCACTCACCGTTGCGTGAGATCATCTCTTCCATAGCAGCAATCGAGGGCCCGTAGATACCTTGACCGAACTTGTCTGTTCTCACACACAGGTGCCATGGCTCTGGGCTACCGAGATCCCTACCCCCTAATCCAGTACAGTCGACCCGCAGGTTAGTTGGTAAGGGGTAGGGTTCGGAGATCACTGTTTGTGATACAATGTCAATTGGGAAGAGGTGAGAGCATTTCCTCCGACGGAAGGGAATGTACTTCCCTGACCGTCTTTAGTTTCCCCCGTTGCAGTACTTGCCATGAGATTATTGACACCAGGTGGTAACAGTCCGAGGAACTGGGTAAGGTGCTCCTTGGAGGTGACCTTCAGAAGGGGGTACCCTGCACACATCTCCTTGACTGCTGTGCACCACCTAGAGTGCGGGAAGTCTGTCACGGAGTCGTCTCCCAGTAACAGTCTGACTAATATGCTTAATTGTTCTTCCGTCATCGTATAGGCCAAGATACGGAGTGCCAACAACTGGTGCTTGGTCTCACTTTCATCCTTGGGTTCCTGCCAAAGGACATTCCAACAGGTTAGCTCTCTTAAGAGAGAGATGTCCGTAGACACTCCTACTGCATGTGGTGATCGTTCACCTCCCGGGTCAGCATTAGCAGGTAAGTCTTTTTTGGCTGACAGCCAGGTGGCCACCGCACAATGCGGGGGTAGCTGATCAGCTGGGACACGTTTCCACATTGACAGGAGAAGGAGCTCTTCCCTTTTAGAGAGCGGTTCTGGTACGACTCTAAAATCAACCGATGTGCCAACTACTGGTCGAAGGTCTTCGCCAGGCCAAGCTGGTGCACATCCTGAAACTCCAACCATAGCAGTCGCAAGGGGAGCCCATCCACCACTGGCTAATCTTGTCAGTTGGTTGGGCATTGCTTGTTTTGCACCGCCGTATCCATGCAGGATGGCAGGCCGGCTTCTTTTGGCCACAATGCACTGTGCTTGAAACATTTTGTCCCCTGGCAGCACCATCATACAGCATTGCCTGGCAGGTGAAGCATAGATGGCAAAGAGCCCTGTTCGAAGCACGACCGGGCCCAGGTCAAAATGGGGGGCCGCCGTTCGGCGAAGCTTTCATTTAACTTTCTTGGGTGTCCGTTCCTTGGCCAAGGGCCAACTGGTGGGGGAAACAATTCTCTACACGTCCATTCACCAATTAGGGACCAGCATATGGCCCAGTCGACAGAAAACCTCGTGTGGCACCCAGCAAATGGAGTCAGAGCAAGCCCGCTTTGCACCCAATGTCCACATTCCTCTTCAGACATATTGGAAGCTGGCACCGCTGTCGATAGCAGCTGTTCGATGAAAGCCCAATATACTTCCGTAAGCCTGTCACCTTCCTTTGCCAGTTCCTCATCTCTTCGTGGGTGTCCCTCTACTCTGGACTCCTGCAGAGCGAGCCATTTTCTCTTTCCCACCGGGGAGGTATGCTTGGAAGCAAATACCACGATGAAACCGGCATTGATCTCTGCATTGTGCTCCGTAACGAGGAGCACCCCTTGTCCGACTTGATAGGGGTCTCGATTTGGGCAGCTGGAGCGGTGGGCTTTAGGTTGCGTGCCTTCGGTCGATCCTTGTGCACTCCTGTTGTCCTTGAAATGCTCATCAAGGCCCAGCATAGCCTCTTTCCACAGGTCACCGACTTCGAAAAGAGTGACGGGTAGGCAGTCGCTGTCCAAGAGCACGAAGTGTGTCGAGGGAAGCAGGAATGCAATCGCCGAGAGGACGAAGGTACCCGCCCAGGTTGGGTGTACATGCTGCAGCCCACTCCTTTCTGCAATGGGGGCAAAGACCAAGTCACACGTCTCACCAGATGGGCCTTTCAAAGCAAGTCGCCTTTTCCACCATACCGCCACAGATGGCCAGTGCCGGAGAGAGTCAGATTCTGTCACAGGGGTCGTCAGGTCCCGATTGTCCACAAGGAGATACACGGTCTGAAAACTGTGTAGACTGTCGCACACCGAGAGGAGGTATGAAAAAAGCTTCTCCCAATGGGGTTTCCCAAGCTCTCCAGACTCATCGTATGCCAGCCTGGAAAGACTCCGAATAGCTAACCCCTGGGTCCCCAAGCTCGCAACTACAATGCCTATCAAAACCCTCCGCTCTCCTGTCATCTTTCGGAAGGTATGCTCCCTCAATTTCCCTGGTAAACTCAAAGTATGAGAGAGAGAGGGCATCCAGGAAGATGGCACCGGGGGTCAGCTTTCCTCTTCTTCGGGATCCACCGTCGGTTCATCCTCTGCATGTGGTGTCCCCTGCTCCATCATGTCATCGTTTCTCCTCCTCCGACTCAGAAATCGAGATCTTGATGACTCCTCTTTGCACTTGTTGCATGTCAACGTCCTGTTCCGCTAACGGGGCAAACCTGTTTGGTGATGCCATGGTTTCTCGGAGGTCAGGGGACAATAGTGATGGGGATGTACTCCCCTCTCACTAGCACTTAGTGTACACAAGGTGAAGGGCGATGTACTCCCCTCTCACCACACATATGACAATACAAAGCAAAGGCTTTAGGAGGTGTACCCTCCAACCACCTCAGTTTGATTGACCCGGTGTGGTGAGCCAACAGCGTCGGAAGTGCCACAAGTGCAAAACATATGCAGCCAATCTACAGAGGGCACAGCATGGGGGGTCAAATTGTTCACCAGGTGTACTTAGCGGAAACTCAAATGAAAGTCACCTAGTCAACAGATCACAAGGACCCTAGCGAAATGAACAGTCATCCAAAGACCTCCCCAACAGCAAATGAGACAAGAGGTAAGTCACGTTCGAACACCAAGCAATCACTGTCAGATCTCAATACGACAAACTCTAGGAAACAAGGGAATCTTCAGTCAGGAATCCATATGTATGTAGACAACAGGATAAAAACCAACTCCCATGCCCGTCAGTGAGAAACAATGGTTCTCTCCCCTCCCAATAGGGCGCATTTTTTCTTTGGGAACTGTGGAAGAAGCTATCTTGAGCCAGCCCACGTTCATCAATGAGAGAGGGCCTGTTCCCCTGAAAGTGAAAGCTTTTCGACCGGCCGTGGGGTGAGGATCTGTAGGCATAGAATTCGGTCGTTGTCAATAAACATGAAAAGGTTGTCGTTACGAAGTGCATGACAAACAAATAGTAGATCCAACATCGTATACCCTTCTGAGATGGGACGTTTCTTGGAACCTGTGCGCACAAGTCCTCTACGCTAAGGTCGATGCCAAAACGCACAATCAAGACAGACCTAATTTGGGTCAGGACATCTTTCACCAGGGTACCGCTCAGTTGGAAACGTTGCCTGACCAGGACAAAGAAAAAGTCCTCTCCCTTCATACTAAGGAACCGACCAAACCGCTCCCCTCTAATGTTGCAGACCAATTCTTTCAAATCGAATTGGAATCTCATGAAATCTGGGGTATTAGAGACAGAGCTATCTTTGAGGTCGTTATGGATTTCCTGTACCGTTCCCCTAAGCACATGATAGAGCTCTGAGGGGTGCACTATTGCTGGTGTGCAGCCTTCTTCCGTAGACATAGAGTTGCACCGGTGATCTGGCCAGGGGATGTGTACCATCCGAAGGCAGCCTTATATTGGCAGGGGCGAGCTTTCAGTTTGAGCCACGACTGCAAACTCACCGGATTGTCCTTCAAGCCAAATGTTACAAACCTTGAGAACTTGAAGTACCAGTAGTAAAATACTTATCAAGCAAAGAGATCATGTGGCGTGAAATCAAACCTGAAAACTCCATTCCGGCAACCGTCTGGAAGGAAAAGTGCGAGGTAACCTTCACTGCTTCACAACTGATCGGGGGAAGAACAAAAATTTCCTGGGTACCAAGCGCCAAATTGTCCAGGTGCCCACTTTTTTCCTCACAGCAGTCACCACTTAATCTGAAGTGCGGTCTTCATGTATCTCGCAGTCTGAAATCGAGAGCACTTCATCTTGCTGCATAGTGTAGCTGCGTCCTTGGTAGCAGGACAAGAAGTCTGCGTGTGTAAAGTGTTCATCTTGCTCGGTCATTAGCCTACCATTATGGTAGCACACGCAGGGCTCATCCTGCAAGTTCGTACACATAGATGAAATTTCCAGGAGCTCCAATACCCCACTTAGGTTCATCATGGCCGGGGTAAATACTGCTCCATATACGATAGTACTGGGGCAGTTGATCGAGACGAACACGACGATGGGAAAGGTGTCCATGCCAACAGTAGGGATTAACACGACATGTCGGGACCTTCTCATGCACACTGGTGCTTCCACTCGAGACGCCCTCTGCACTTCTTGTACCGTGAAGGTCATCTGGCTCCCCCAGAAGGGAGACTGATGTATGAACTGCGGTAACCAATCTTCCCATCGGGTAGAGATTCCTACTGCCTGAATGGTGGTGCTGTAGCCTAACGCCGTGCCACCTGGTACATGAACCTGGATCAAGTGCATACCTGCTGGAAGCCCCATCCACTGCACGTGTAGCAACGGAGTCCACATGTCCTGAGCAGGGAAGAAATAATTCATTGGCAGTGTTCCAATGGCAATGGAGACTTGCACAAAAAATCCACTATTGCAGTCAACAAGTTCTTCTGTGACAAGCTGGTCATTATACCACATCTCGACCCTGTGGAGGCCTAACCCGATCGGTAGAAGGGGCACCAGGAAATTTCTGAGTATTGGCCAGTTGATTCTTTGTGGCAAAATGGTGCCAAAGGTGTGTACTAGGTGAGGGAAGACAACTTCCAACACACCATGAGGCCGTTGTTCAAAATCAGCATAACTATTCATAGGCACCAAAATCATGGTGGGTGACTCCAGCAGACGGTTGTGGCTTCTCGCTCTATATGTGTCCACCACTGACACCCTCCATGGGATCACCCGGCCAGGGGAGTACAGGTCACTCCAACCTCCCTCGATAGCACCTATTAGTTGATGAACTGAAGTGGCCCGGTGCACAGGGATTGTGAGGAAACCTGGCATTCCAGGAACCACTCTCTGCGGCATTGCTCTGTATATAACGAACCAGCCACTTCTGTCGGGACGGGGTAGGCCATAGATCTGCAGTGCGTTTCGCCATTCAGCCGCAGCGTTGTCTTGCCACCCTTCTGTATGCTGCACGAGCTGGATAAACTGGTCCAATAGCGAAGCTTGCACTGTGCTGAAGCCTGCCATGGCGTTCACAAAAAAGAGGTATCTCCACATCCAGCCACCTTCCTCAACTGATGAGGGTGACGAGTATCAAAACAACCAAAAACTCTCTAATCAAAGCGCCACTGTATCTATTCGAGTAGGAGGGCAATTGATTGCCCTTGCACTGTGGGTGGGAATGTACTTCCCTCCCCACTTCGAAGCAGATATGCCCAAGGTAAAACTGAAGGCAAATCAAAATCGGGGAAACCCGAGCAAAGAACCCTGTGTTTGAGCCAGGCAGCAGACACAGACATCTGCGACACCCGCCACGATTATTGTCAGCACTTCACCAGTGAACATGATATTTGCATCTATGTGACTTGTGAGTAGAATCCATGCGACAGCACAACAGCGAGCAATACCTACATTGGGAGCCGTTGGGGCAAACTTGACTTTTGGCAGCGGGAAAACATCTGACCTTCTGGACATTGGCGGGTTCATGTGTTAAGCCTGGCGGTGGTGGCACTACCGTGGTATTATTAGTACACGCGCTTGTTAGCGCTGCTGTGTGAAAGACAGTCGATGTAGCCCCACCGGTGTTGGCCGGTTTTTCGAAGCGAATGATTTCCTTAGCCAGTGAATCTTTCTGCTGTCCAGTTGAGTCGTCACCCCAATGCGTTTGAGAGGACCCCGAAGCACCTTGCTGAGATGTCTGCCACATTTGCACTGGTCAGCCACCCACGTGTAAACAAACGCAGAAGTCGCCAAGGAGGTTGAGTGAGGCAAGCCAGGAAACACACCGAGAAGGGATTCTCTTTTGAACCAGAAATGGCAGGTCAGTATTGAGAGATCCGGTGGTGTCTGCACTTGAGGATATCCGCTACGCTCCGTCCACATGTGGGAGGGCAACACCATGCGCAATACCCTACCCGTCCAATTGTGCAGCATTCACAATACTCAGCGCCCCTCCCAAAAAGGAAACAACCAAAATCCAAACCCTGAATTAGTAAAACAAAAACCAATCACCTAAGGAAGGGGGAAGTGTTTGGATGTGACACCTACTCTTCTTCATCAAATAGACCCCACAGCACTTACTCCAAGCATCTTTTTATTTCGTTCGCTGGTTTGTCCAGCTAGGTTCGTTGCTGCAGCACTCTAGGCCGTTGCATCCTGTACACATCAAACAGCAGAACCAAGGACTATTTAAACTCAAGATGCATTCCTGCGACTCGACGACCGCTGTTAGGTGCTCCAGAGACGCTATACTGTGCTTCTCATCTGCCAAAACAGGGAGGCACTTCCTGTCGTGAGCGTAATAGTCCTGGTGCAGCCTGTTGCACCTGTTGGACCTGAGGGAAGATCTGTGAGCCTCCGTAAAAAGGGTATTCCCACTGGGAAGGCCCAACTCCTGATCCTTCCCAGGGGTCATTGACATCATTGTAGGCTCTTACCCTCTCTCCCAGGGAGAGACCGCTGTTGCCAGATGACATGGGCAAAGGAGGGGGATTCTCAGCCCGACTAGCTTCCGCAGTACTCGATTCCGGGGCAATTCCGTCTCGGCCTGTTGCAGTCCACACTTGCACTCTCGAAGTCACTTGCGTCGTCGTCATGCAAACGTAGGAAGAGCAAGCCCCATGGCCCTTAGCACCTCTGCTGTCACCCAGATACATCCTAGGGCCACTGACTTCAGGCAGGTGCGTGCCCAATTGCTGTGCCTCATCCAATTGACTCCAGGAATGAGGCGGGGTGAGTTCCTTGATCCGTTGTTTGATATCATATGATAGTTGGTGGAGCTCTGCCAACGAGAGCTTCTTAAGGTCAAGGCAATAAGGCTGGGCCATTAATTGAGGGAGACCAAGAGGAAGCAACGTGTAGAACCAGTGCGGGTGTACCCCCCAAAGGTCTATCAGATCAAGTCAGAAACTCCTGTCACCTGTGACAATTGAGCCTAATAGCGGCGACGAGCTTTGGTTCTCCTGTCAAAGTGAATGAAACACGATCCCTCCAGCATTCGTTTCTTCCGGTATTTCGGGGCTGGATGGCCCTTAGTAAAGATGGGTGGTTTGAGCTGGAGGGGAACAGGAAACAGAGGTGGGGGAACAACATGTTGAATATTTTGCCAGAGTTGCAAAGACTCCTTATTCAAATCGCTAATCCTCATGATAGGTATAGCCTTGTCAACTGGTAGTCCAATTTTTCGCGCAGCAATGACTTCAGCTTGTCGCAAAAGTGAATCTGAAATACTACTTGGCACCCAGATCCCATCATGTAACCAAAGAATAGATACGTCATATACTCGCATTTGAATCTCTTGTAAAAAGGCAGTCATGAAATGCTGCTCTATTTCTTCTAATACAAAGAAATTCCGGTTGGCATATGTACCTTGTAGCTGAGGTCTTAGCCGAGAGGCCCACTCATTCCTCACGGTGTCCCTGGCAGCCTCAAGTTCATAGGAGAGAGCAATTACCTTGGTAGGCAGTGGGAGGCCAGTGGATGCATAGTAGGCCGCTGCGGCGGCTGCACTGGTATTTATGATGCGCAAGGCAGCACGCTTAATCTCTGTTCTTCTTTCCTCGTCTAATTCCGGCCCCCAGGCTTCTTGGAGGTAAGATCGAAAAACTCCAACCGGTGGAAGCGATGGCGATTGAAGTAGTCGCCTAATGATTTCATAATGTGCGCCACTCATATCAACTTCTTTGTGGGTACGCCCATATACGAGTTTTCTGATGAGCTTGGGCAGTTTTTGCCCGCACGCTTGTTGTGCATATAGACGACCCAGTCCATCTGCATTGCTGGCGATGTACTCCACACAGAGGGGACGGGTAATTTTATGTGTAGAGGCAGCGATTTGTCTCAACAACCGTTGCGTTGGTATAGGTTGCCCTTCTGCGATTTTCGCCAGCTCATCAAATGAACATCCTGGCACTTCTTGGAGGACAAGGACAACCTTACCCCCACTGTGGTGGCCGACTATCTCAGCACCCTTCTTCATGAGGAGTTCATAGGGGGGGTCAACGTCGACCCACATGGGGCCGTTTGGGAGTGACCTTTTGGTTTTGATCAGTTGCAGTAGTGTCTGGCTGCCCTGTCCAGCAAGGAAATCCGCAATGAAATTTGCCTCTCGCGGTCGGTACTCTGTCACTGAGTATGGAGCAAGTCTACTTCGCTTTTGAAGAAATCTGTCAATTGTAGGGATTAAGTCCTTGCGGCGGAAACGACTTTGAAATTGTAGATGGGTGATTAGGGGCTTGATGTCCCCTTGTATTCGATCCAATGGAAGGGGAGTCACCTGGGAGTCCCTACACCTGGCGGTGTATTGCTCATATAGATGAAGTGCAAGTTCTGCACCGCTCACTTCGGCTTCGACATTGTCCGAGCACCGTGGGAGAGCAATGCTACCCCAGTTAATGAGTTGGAGCCCGGAACTTGCAATTTGGTAGAGGCAGGCGCCTGCACCCCCCAACTGGCTCTCTCGATATGCCGAACCATCAAACTGTGCAAAGATCTTTGGACTTCCAAAATCAGATGGGACAAGGATGTCTCCCTCGATGACGTCTTTTGTTAGGTATAGGCCAATGTGGTATTCCCCGCAAGTACAGTGTGTCGCACGCAGGGTCACGTTTTGAGCTAGCTCAGGTGGGGCGCTCTGCATAGCTTTGAGAATCCCGAACTCAACTGAATCAAAAGAAAGCATAGCTACACACTCATTCTTTGTACCACTCGTGGTGACAGTGCACATCATAGGTGGCAAGTGCATTGTGTTGAGATCGACAGGCATGACTCTCTTAGCACAGATATTCCTGCTATTTACCAAACAGTGACCACCAGAATTGAGTACCCCATGGAAATCAACTGCAAGCTCTTGGGTGGCATCTTGTGACACTTCAGTTAGTAGGTTCTCTATCCACCACCATACTGATTTTTCTTGGGATGTAGTCTGATGGTAGAAGGCACCCTCCTGCCGTAACAGCCTGCGAAAGGCAGCAATCACTAAAGTACAAATAGCGGCACAGCGCGTGGAATGGCAGGCAAGTTGATTGAGGCAGAGGGGTGGCAGGGGTGGGCGGATGATGATCCAAGCCACAATGAGTGGAACGACACACCATCTAGTCCAGTGGCCGATGGTGTTATCCCCACAACCGCAGGCCCTACATGTGTCAAGTGAGATGGGGAGTATTCCTCGCAAGACTTCACAACATCTGGTGAGCCCTTCTCCATGGGCAGCTACTTTGGCTTTAGCGACCTCCTCGGACTGGGGGAGCCAGTCCCAATGTGGCTGGTAAAACCCGGCAACCGTGGCTTGGAGTGAGGCTCCATACGGACATACTTCAATGGGGTTGACGTTTTCCTGGCACACACAAGCCTCGCATAAAGGGGGGAGTTGTACCCGTCCGGAAAGGTTTCTCCATTGTTTTTGCAGATGTGACACTTTTGTTGGTGTCTCGTGCCTCTCCTTTGTAGCCACACGTCATCGTCCTGATTGACAGCCCATCTTAGGAGCGTATATCGAGCAATCCCGTTGCACCATTTCTTGGGGGCATCAGAGACAAGTTCGACCCACTGCGCAGAAACCCCTTTGCTCCAGCCTTCTGTTCTAATTTTATGTCGGAGCCGATTTCTGGCAATCAGCAGCATGCCTTCCAGGATCTGCGTTTTCAGTTTCGTAATTTTCTTTCTGATGTTGTTGCCATGCGACATCGCGGCTTGGAAGAGCGATTCAATTTTAATGTAGGGTTCCCACATGCGGAAAAGGTCAAGTACAACAGAACGTTGCCTGTTATTGCAAAAGGGAGAGATTGCAGTATGGTTGACTATGTCCTCAACTGTGTTTCCTTCTCTGAGATACAAGCCAAATGCCGAAACAGTCGCCGCAAGGGCCGGGTCCATCAGTGGGGCAACCCCTATTAATCGAAGGACATACGGCATGATTTCTGCTTCAAGCCAATGTCTCTTAAGCACAAATTTGACAGCCGCTTGTCTCAGTTGATTCAGATCTTGCGTAGAGAGGCCGAAGTAGGAGGCCGTATAAGGCATTACACTGACAATGAAGCTATTATATGCCGTGCATCTTGCAATGATTGAAAGAGATGCCTCCTTGAATGAGGTAATGCGGCGCTGATACTTTTGGTATGGAGCAGGAACAGTCTCCTTCCACGTGTTAGCTAACTGCGTCTCTTTCCACACACCCCCTTTTGCAATTTCCCACCTCCCAGTTAAGGCTAACCCAAGAGATGGGGCATGTGGGGCGATGGCATGTATACCATAGGCTGACTTGTCCAGCAGACGAAGGGCTCCAGGTCGGAGTCGAAAGTTGGTAACCACATGAGATTTGCTCTTGCAAGCACACTTAATGCAGACAAACGCAAGGGTTGAATGTACTTCAATCCCTCGCAGTATGTCACTTGACTGGGCAAAACTGTAATTCGCAAGGAGATGTCCAGCACTGTCAGAAGCCTCCTTTGATTTTTCCATCGTGACACTGTGGGCGGGTTTTACAAGCCGTAACACAGCAACGTTGTACCCGGGTCTCGAGGCCGAACTAAGTGCGGCTTCAATGGTTGGAAAGGAGGGGCCGCTGAGCAGATCAGGCCAGGACTCACAGAGGTCGTGGTCTGATATCAGTCTTGGGCTGAACTTCATGACAGAGTTGGTGATGCATCGATAGCACTGATGAGGTTCGATGACGAAACCTGCTGTGTGTAACTTTTGGTAACAAGACGAGACCTCGCAAATCCAGCTAAGGTCTTGTGCATCACCCACTACCGTAGTGTCGTCAACATAAGCTTGCACCGATAGCACCTTCGGGATGCGATTCAAATAATGAAACAAAGGATCCATTGCAAGACAAAAGAGGAAAACTGAAAAGGAGCGGCCCATATCGACCCCTTGAAGGATAGTGCGGCTAGGCAGCAGTCTTCCTTGTACTTTGTGCTTGACTCTTCTGTGAAAGAGTACATGTTTGGTATATTTAAGCACCCACGCTGGAGCACTTTTGATGCGTAATATTCTCAGGATCCAATGTGGGTTCACACGTTCGAAGGCTTTGGACAAATCCGCTAACAAAGAGCATGCAGCCTGTTGACTGTCCAGTATGCTTTGGATCCCTGTAACTGCCCGTTGTGGCTCTTTGAAGATAGACATCACCGTTTGTGAAGGATGCATGTTACTCGCTGTTGCACTCATCACTTTTGCAGCAACAGTACCATCGACAAGTCGAGCAAGAGTATCAGGCATGCCCAGCGGGCGAAAGCAGTCAGCTTCTGGGCCCATCTTCGCTTTTGGTATCCACACACCAACCTGGAGGGGCGGAAGCGCACTTTCTTCCATGATATCATGAAAAAAACTGGCCATGGCACCCACAGTTACTTCCGGAAGGAATCTCCACGCAGCATAAGGTAGCCCGTCAGGGCCAGGAGCAGAGTCCTTCGTGTGCAGCAACGTGTTGAGAAGATCCGATTTGTCAGGAAGGGGGAGATCCGGCCATGGCTCACTGGAGGTATAATGGTCGAGTACATCATCCCACTGTGTATCAGCTTCAACCGGAGGCTGAAACCAGAAATCCCGGGTGGAGAGCATAGCCTCGTCAAGGTCAGTAGACGTAACACATTGCTGGCCATTAGGTTTGTAAATGGGCCCATTATAGACATTGACCTTCGGACAGATGTTTCGCATTCTTTCCCAAAAAGCCACCATAGACCCAATCCCTCTGGCTTGTGCGTTGGCCTCATCACAAGGTACATACGGTACCTTGGTAGAGTAGCTTTCAGTGACTTCCAACATCTCCTGTACATGTACTCTGGGTACCGAGATTGAACCTTGACTACTGACTAAGCCTTCAAGGTTGGCAATGAGGATGCCTCGTGACTCCTTTACCAGGTCCTCAAGAATTTGTACTGGAATATTGACCCATTCGGAGTTGGAGTGTATAAACTTCTTAGCCTTTACAAATGATCTATGTTTAAGCGCAGTGCCTTGACCATCATCCTGTGGCATGGTTCGCCACCAAGACCAGAAGACTGCAGAAATCTTCATGTGCCAATTACACAGGAGGTGAATGAAATTGGGGTGATATTGAGAGGTGGGTTCTTCTTCTTCCATGTCGGTGTAATTTTCATTCGAAGGGGCTCTGAGGAAAATGCTTTCATCCATAGTTTGTCTTGTCTCGGGGCGCGTATTCTGCTTGGCATGATTTAAGCTTTGACCACTCCACAGAGTGTACCTCTTTGGAGTGGTTTTTTGTCTCTTTATAGGCGGTTCATCGTGCCAAGCTTCTGGTGGTGGACGCCTAGGCTCGGTGTCTAATGTGCACGCCGGGATACTACTGGAGGGCTCATCAAGACTCCCAAACCTGAAGCCATTCATGGGGCCGATAGCTTTGGAAAAGGCGTCACCCTGTACATGCAACATGCGGATGAGCCTGTTGAGTTGATAATTGTCTTTAATCACTCTGCCATTTTTTCCAGGCATAAAGACTTCAGTGGAGATTGTTTCATGCAGAACGTCCCCCGGATTGTTGAGCACAACCGGTCTAACCTTTGGGGTGAGTTTCACAATGTTATGACCCGAGGTTTGAATTGACTGTAGGGTTCGGACAACCGGGTTCCATCTCGCTGTTGTAACCCAATCTTCTGGCACCAAGCACCTGTCCAACGCAAAGGTCTTTTCTACAAAGTGGTAAGTTGCCAGTGTAGGATGCACGTCGAAAACCCGAAAGACACGGAGGAATTGGCTCCACATATCCGGACACTTTTCATCCGCATGGTTGAAATCTCCGGCGATCAGCACCCGATCGGTTTTTTGGTCAATATTTTGCCACGCTGTAATGACTTGTGCGAGCTCCCGTTTAGTATTGTTCGGGTGCAGGTATACTGATAAAAGATAAAAGGGGGCAGTTCGATCCCTAACAAGTACCATAATTGCACGACCCGCCAGCAAAGTATGCTCCTCCTCGATTCTCCAGCCTGGCGGGGTAATGATTGCCACACCACCAGAAGTCTTTTCCTTTTCTGTAGGGATTGCTGCCGAGGACACCACCTGCGCTCCCGCAAGGTTCTGCAGAACAGATTCAACATGGCAGGCGTGCCATTTAGTTTCCTGCAAAAGAATCGGACCATTTCTGAGCAACTTTTTGCATCGACGCATTTTGGGGTCCTTCCTACTGCTGGAGATATTAGTCCAACTGTTAATATTCCACGACAAAAGTGCTCGCAGTCGGGTCGGGACCGCTTGCTGTTTTTGCAACCTGTATTCCAGAAGTTCATCACCTATTCTGCGCACATGCGGGAAAGCCTCAAGGACCCGACTGTAATTGCAGAGCACCCACTCCTGGTCGTTGGCTGGAATCTCCAGGAACTCAAACATTTGGTCTACTGATATGAGCTTCCATTGTTGTGGAATCCTCATGAGGTGTGGGAGAAAGGCAAGATTTCGAACCGAATATAGGCATCTGGGACAATCGTATCCAAAATGTTCTAAAAAGACCTGTCTGATCAGAGAACTAAAGAAACGTCTGACAGAGCTGTAGACCTCTTTGTCATCTACTTTCGTCATCATAACTAAATAAGGCTCCTAGGTTGGAGCCAAGTATTTAGAATGTCAGGAGGTCCAGCAGCTCTGATCAGAAAGTGATTGAATATGGCTGGTGGGAGATTTCGATCACGAAAAACAGACGAGAGGGTATCAGTTTCACAGCACTCTTCTGGTGCATCTTTGGTTCTGGCCGCGAGTAGAAATGGGGTGGCAAGCCAGCACAAGCGTGGCTGCAACTGTGCAAAAATGTCTTCTGATAAGATATGAAAAATTAACATACGACAGTGCAGAGGAAACTCATCAATGTAACCCTTAACATTGGCCGTTCCATCTGCATGCTGTGTGGCGACTAGGTGGAGGATCTGGCGTTGGCGGTTCGGATTTTCGGCTTCGGTGTCCTCATGCCAAGGGCAAAAATCAAGCACTCCAAGTTTTTGCAGGAAGCAGATAACACAACCTCCTTGTCTGGCACTATACTTGCCAAATAGGATGTTCCACCGTCCATTGCAATATTCAACAAAACAAGAACTTACTTGATCAAGCCGTTTGACTTCTTCAACGTCTTGTAGTGCAAGTGGTATACTGCCAAGCGAAAGGGGTTCATCATAGGTGGTAGCAGCAAGGACATATAAACACGGCTCGGTTTGTTGCCACCATTGAACAAGCAATAGGAGTTTGGGAGTATCATTTCCAACGTAGAAAATTGACGGTCCCCTATTGCTGTGTGATATGACAATATGGCCAATAGGCCATGTCGTATGTTGTTTGGTATTGCAAGCCTCTATTAAGCAGCAAAACAGGGAGGAAATGCTCCGTTCTTTGGTGAAATGGTCAAAGGATTGTTGTAATGCTGACATTTGGCTCGCTGTCGGGTTATTGGGATGCATAGGCGAGAAGTTTCTAACCACAGCGCTTCTTTGCCCATGACTGAAAGCAAGGCCTACATAGTCCTCAAATGAAAAAGGTCGACAAATGGAGGCCCTAAACGCATCGAAAAAGTGGCTGACTTTGTGCCGTTGAAACAAAAGGGCCGCTTCCTGCTCAATAACATACAAAGCAGCTTCAATGGCAAGTTCCTGTTGTTTATCTTTCTTAGTCACTTCGACGATTCTACTGCCCGTTAGCATAGCTTGGGCGATTTGAATTTCCTGTATTTTGTGGTGGGCCGTTTCAACCCGAGGAAAGTCAGGAAGTTCTTTCACAACCATTACCTTGCCAATGCCTGTCCTATGTGCTTCTTTCTCAACTACCTCACAAAGTTTCGAATATTCAGCATAGACCTGTTGTTGATCAGCGACCAAGTTGCTCGGTCCAATTGCTCGACCATCAATCCATTCAGTTAGAACTTGATTGGACCCAAGCGCACTCGCGATAAGTTTAGGATGGAAAGAATTCCCGCACATATCCCTAATGGTTTGTTCAGTGAGTCTTTCAGAGTCATCAAGCTGAGTATTCTGCCAGTAACGGCCAAGCCCAGCTAAATTCATGACCTCCTGCTCGTTTAAAACTCTGAAAGGAACACGGTATGAATCACAGTTGAATAGAGGGAGAAGTGGCATGATAGCTTCATCGAAGGCTTTTGCCTTTTTGTTCCCTTTCTTCAGAAGGTTGATGAAATTCCTCCACGCATCGAGAAAGGGGGGCGGAACAATTCGATCCCATCCTAACATGGGAATTTTGCCAGTTTGGATTCTGCAAGCCTGTGCAAAGTTATTTTCACCACCCCAAAAGGAGTAGTCCCAAACAAGAGCATGCGGCTGATATAGAGTCCAAGAGGAGTGGCAGATTCCAAAGTTGCTACAGCCTCTGGTCCTGAGAAGCGGAGCAAGGGGGATGATCTTTCCTTCAAAGGTCAATAGAGGTCCACATCCTTTGTCGAAAAAATTCGGGAGGGGGGTAGTCTGTTCCACGTCATCAAAGTTGCGGAAGAAAATTCTCTTTCTTGTAATATACGGCGTAAGCTTGATCAGATCCCACAGAAAGTGCTTAACCTCATTTGTCTCAAGACCAAGTAGTTTGCAAAATACGTTGAAATGATAAGGTTTCATTGACCCAGCATTCTCAACCAAGAAACGAACTAAGTGCACACCTACCAGAATCTGCATGGACCGAATGACGCACAAAAGAGTAAAGAAAAGGCGGCTTTGTGCACCGACGAGGCCTAAGACACCTTGTGAGGGTCCAGCAAATGTGAGGTCCTGGCAAGGTGACCCACCCACGATAAACCACCTAAGGTTGGGAAAAGTAGCAGCTGCTTCTCTCAAGATTTTGCATTCCTTCTCGAGTAGCTTGTTAACGTCTTTCACATAAATAGCAGCAGCTCCGTCAGAGGTATAGCACCATCCTTGATCGGCTCTATATCCATATTCAGCACATACGAGAGCTCGGAGTTTTTCATCGTTTTCCGCTAAAACAACAACCGTAGGTGAACGGTTCAGTTTTTGTTTCAGGGTGTGCACAACCGACGAAACTCCATCAAACAGCGAGATGACTCCATATCCTCCCAGTCCGGGGGTAGCCAATCCCACTTTGGGCTGACGAAGGGACGGTGTGTCATTCGGGTTGGATTTCTTATCCTTTATGGGATCAGAATTACCATCAAGTGTAGATTTGGTGGGGAAGCCCTCTGGCGTTTTGTTCGTACCTTTTTCTTCTCCTGCTTCCTGCGCTTTTTGCTTCTTAGCTCGACTATTCAACCCAGTGTGCAGCTCGTCCGAGGCTCCCAGTTTACAATCTGCTCCTCCATCCGTACCAGTAGTGGACGAGGATGCCTTGTTAACTCTGCTTTGTGGCAGTTTATTCTGCTGTCCCTGTGGGATGTTGGCAAGGCAGTCCGGGACACGGTCCTTTCCCCTCTTGTGTTTATGGGGGCTTGCAATTGCAACGACACCATTAACACCTGAAAAGTTCTTCACAGCTCTTTGGTTAACATTCTGGAGAGATGTACTTCTTGGAAGGGATAAATTGCAAGTTTCAGTAGTAGGTTTCACAGTGTCGCCTGCTTTGGTTTCAACATGCCAGTCCGGTCCGTGAAAACCAAGGAGGTCAGTAGAGTCCGCTTTGCCAAAAAGTACAGTACTGTGTTTGTCTTCTTCAGCTTGCATCTTTTCCTTCTCATCTCCCCTGGTAATATGTTCCTCGTTGCAATTACTCCTTTTCCTGGTAGGGGTAGTGGGGTCAGCATCACTGACTTCTTCAATCGGGTCTTCGATGGGATCATCAGGAATAGGGGTTTGTATCGCTCTTCTAACCTCTTGCTGCCGCTGAAATAGAGCACTGAGCTTCCCTTGGTCGGGTGTGTTTCCTTTGCGCTCAGGATTGTTCTTTTGGTTGTGTTTCGTGGGACATTGTTTAAAATTGCTCTTGCCACTCAAACGATTGTTCATCGATCTGCTTCTGGTCGTTTTTGAAAGTCCTCCTTGGTGAACTTTTACTTTTGAGTTTTGGTTGTTCAAGTCACTCGAGCCTTTGGGATTGATTTCCTTTTTGGCAGTGGAGGCATAATTTCTGGTCGATTTCTTTTTGCGTACTCCATGTTCTTTGTACAAGAAACTCCGGATTTTTTCGGCTTGTTGCCTTCCCACTACCTTGATGGTCTTGGAAGTTCTGAGGCGGGCAGGAACGACACCTGCTACTTCATCTAGCTGATCAGTACGTAGGACTGCTGGAAATCTCTGTTCACAATGAAGCAAAGCACCATAAACTTTAAGTTTTTTGGCAAGCTCTTGTGTGAGTTGGTGTAGTCCTTGCAGAGAATCATAGACGAAAGGGGGCTTGTGTGGTTCAGTTTCAACGAACCAGTAATGCAAAGGAGCATCGCTTGCAGGGTCGATCTCGGAACATATGAAACCACCAATGTGAGTTGTTTCGGACTGCAACTCCGAGTTCCACTGCTTATGTAAGGTGTCCTGTAGCGTGGGAAGTTGCATGAGATCACTGACGCAAAATTCAGTAAGTACCCATTGTCCCCATTTGTTCACATTTGCAATATGGTCACTTCTGTTACAGGTTTCTTTATGCCAACCAGTAACATGCATCCATGGGATGGGGTCCGAAGATTCCAGCATCTGCTCAAGACCTTTCCAGTCCCTCATGGCCCAATTGATGCGCGAAGTTACTGAAGGGATGGAGACTTCACAAAAGGCTCCACAATGTACACATCGGGCGGTCCCTTTTGAGAAAAGCTGTGAGCACTGTTCAGGAAGTGCGTCAATCACTACTTTCAAAGCATAAAATGGGTCCTCCGGTTTTCCAGCTGGAATGTGCCCAAGGTAGGAACCTGCTGCAATAGCAAATTCCGCCCTAGTAAAGGGATAATGCTTGAAGTTGTCACATTTGACAAACCAGCCCTTGCTGATGGCGTACATCGCAGCTTGCCTGACATCAATGCAAATCATGGGACGAGTCCAGCATGCCTTGGAGAGGATGCGATAAGCGACCGCAAGGTAGCAAATGGTGGAGTTCAAGTCTTTTAAGAACTTTTCACCAAGGTGTATGATACTTTCTTTCCTTGCAGGCACCATGTTTGAGCACCATTTCTGGACAGCATCTGATACCAATCCAAATCTGAGGCTTTTGTCTTGTTCCTCTTCTTGCTCAAGCATATGGCATAGATCAATGATCTGTTGTGTGCTATCGGTAATTCTTTCCTCACAGATCTGCATATCATGGTTATGCTGATGTTTGTCAGCAGGTTCTACCATTAGAGCAGGGAGAGCATCATCTCCAACTTGTTCTATTTCCATATCACTATCCTCTTTGGTTGTCTCCACAATTTCTATTTCCCTACTTTTTCCTTTCTCTACGGGAAGTTGTGTGCCCAATCTGGCAATCTGTTTGAGACGATTAATACCTCCTTTGGTTATTGGAGAGGC
Organism: Siderastrea radians; assembly: GCA_964017195.1. Lineage (NCBI taxonomy): Eukaryota > Metazoa > Cnidaria > Anthozoa > Scleractinia > Rhizangiidae > Siderastrea > Siderastrea radians. The sequence goes on from CAXHKT010000066.1 coordinate 33,921, forward strand.
ATCTCTCTTTGGAGGAGGGCATGAGGAGCTTTTCCTCATAACCCTTCTCTTTCCATAAGAAGAAACCGAACTACCCTTTGAGATAGAAACGAGTGTACCTCCTTTCTTCTCTTCCTCTTTCCTTTGATCAACAGGGGATTCTTTGTCTGTTTTGTCATCCTGTCCTTCATGTCTTTTAACAACTTTTTGGTCAGGAAACTGATAGGTTGTCTGAGGATGGGGTTTTCCTCCATTTTCTCGATCGTCCGGCTCACAATGCAAGTTTTTTTCCACAGTAGGTAGCTCCTTGTTCTTCCTGTGGAAAGCCAGCTTTCCTTTCAGGAGACTTGAGTACCGGTGTCTTTTCTTTCCTTTTTCTTTCTAGCCTTTCAGCGGGAACGCTGTGCGTTAATCCTTGAGAAACGGCACTCTTGTTGGCATTGAGTGGTTCCGTCAATTGTCGGAATTCTTGTGAGGATATTCTGTCTTTTGACACTCCAACATTTAAGGCAAAGTGTGATGCATCACCTTGTTCAACCAACTGAGAGTCGGCAGGCTCTAATTGTGGGATGTCTTTTATGCGGTGATCAATGGTAACAACCTGGACCTGTTGGGTCTTTTCAGTCTGGCCACTGTAAGTATTACGTTCTCTTCCACCTTTAGACAGTTCGCCATGGCTTCTAGAATTGTTGTCTCGATCTTCCCACTTTCCTTGAGAAACATCCAGATCTCCCTGCATAGCTTTCTTTTTATTTTCCGCAAGAGAGGTTTGTGTGGTGGGTTGTTTTTTCGACTTCACCCCTCAGTTGTGTGGACGGCCTATCTGTAATGGGATACTGTCCATCGCCGTCTTCTTTGGTTCCGACAACCTTTGAAGCACCACTCCAAGGCGCAGTAGGACTGACTGCTCTTTTGTCATCTTTGGGAGGAGTCGCATCTTGGAAATAAGTATGCATAGTCGAGGCTCTTTCCGTGGGATTCCTACTAAAAGCAGTTGCAGTTTTTTCCTTTCCAGTAGTTTCTGTCTTGTTTCTGGGAAAGACCACCGTTTTGCATACTGAGACGTGACGCATCGGGAACAAACATCCGACAGTTTACAGCCAGCAGGCGTGCAAACAATCATGGTGCAGTCCGTGTAGGCATGACACTGGAGCAATTCAGCTGTACAGGTAGGTCCACCCTTTTCTGCCATTATGAAAGAAACCAATACGCAGGGGTTGGTCATCACTGCAGTTTATTCTCAAAACCTGCATACATGTCATATCAATGATTTCCCTTGCAGATGGTTTGTGGTTGCACAGGTTGCTGTCCAATACGGAGAGCAAGTCATCTTTGGCCTCCATTTTATTCATATACCTTCGGAAAAAATGTAACGCATGGTCCTCATCGACAATACCGTTGAAAAAAATCCACGGCATGGACGAGACTTCGGTCATGCAAATTATCCGCTTGGACCCTACAATGAGGCTGGATTCGACTAGATTCAACTGTCTTTGGATCGAACCACTGCTTCCTTCGCTTTTCGTGACGCAATTGACGTGTCCCTTCTTCTCCTTGGCTTCAAGCCTGGCTGAGTTCTTCCAATGCTCATGGACCGTTTCTTCATAAGGAGGTCGAGCTCGAGTGGTAAACGGAGTAGCATATGGGAGAGCATGTTCAATTCGCACGGTTTTGCCATGGATGCAAACCTCTTGAGGAAAATTATGTTCTTCTTCTATGGGAATTTGGAATTGTAGGTATTTCTCAGCGACAGATTCATCATTGAGACAAACAACTTCCATGAGATTCACCGCCGACAGTTCCGTTTTCACCCATTTACCAATTGCTGACTTATGAAGCGGTTCGCTAATGAACGCCTTTATATCAAGCATAGGTATTTGCATGGGGGAAAAGGAAAAGGCACCAATTCTTCCAATCTTGATCTTTAGTCTCAAGAGATTGCTGCTGACCTGACTCACACCACTGCTGCTGAGGCAAATGCTGAAAGCGCCTTGCTTCATTGAGGTCGGGATGGGAACTTCAGCATAATGCATGAGCTTAACCAAAATACTGCTATCTAACCCCATAATGTTAATAACAATGGTCTGCGGGCTGCTAAGATAGAAAGGAATTTGGCAGGTCGTCAGAAAACCAGTGAAGTCTCCTATCTTGTGGTGGTTGAGGTTTCGACATATGAGTATCGTTCTTTCAAGAAAGCCTTTGCTCTTTATCCTGGTCCAATCAATTCTTTCTCGAAATTGAACAACAGCTGAAGGCATCTCTCTGCTGACTTCATAACAGGTTTGCAGGAAAGTGCTGAGCTCTTTCCTGTAAGCACAGGTGCTACTATCCCCTGGTTTGAAAGACAGAGGTTCCATGTTACCTCCTTTCTCAAAGTCGAAACATCCGTTTCTTTTGGTCGTTTTGCATACCAAAGAGCCCATGGTATCATTGGCAATTTCAGTTACTCTTGCGTCACCAGCAACTGCTTTTGTTAGCAGAAATTCATCCAATTTGTCCGTAGGCATCTTCCACGTAAGAGTGAAACCTGTTGAAACAATGTTACTAACTTTGATTCGATATGCAGTGGTAGCAAAGCTCCTGTATGTTTTCTTCTTGAGTTCAGCAAGGAAAGCAACTTCCACTACATAGTCATGTAGGGTTCCAAATTTACTGCATATTTCAGTAGTAAGTTCAACTGGATCACTGTTGTGATGGCAAGCAAAGACACAGTCAAAACTGAAAGGGAGCATCTCTTTCTGCGTCACAGCTTTCCTTATGGCACTGATGTTCGGGAAGATCACTATAAGATCAACAGCATCATTGCAATAGTAATCATCGAAAAGATCATGAGTGCCAACACTGATCCAATCATCTCTCATGGGTACAACTTCACTCGGATTGTGGCAGAGGATGACGGTCGGTTTAGAAACAGCAAAACAAGAGATGGAGTCAACAATGATCTGCTGGGCTTCAACATTGATGTGATTCATGACTCCACCCAATGGAAAAGAAGTTGAAAGTAGACGAAAAAGAGAAGGACGGTATCACAAGTACTGTGAGCAGTCCTGATGGCCTAATCCGATAAAAAGGTCAAAGAAAAGCAATTGCAAATGGGTGTAACGAACACACTATGGAGGTAGTAAGGACGGTATCACAAGTACTGTGAGCAGTCCTGAAGGTTAACGCCGCAAGTGCTGCAGTCGGTAACTGTAAACCAAATCAAAAATCTTTGAACCAAAGACAACGAAGATCCAAATTGAACAAGAGGAAAAGGGAGAGTTACAAAACGTTAATTCCCCAGAATTAACAAAGAAACCAGTTATCCCTAAACCTCACAATCCAGAAAACAACGTCACAAATCTGAAAGGCAGTGACAAGATCAATTTACACTTTTCCAAACAGAAAACCCTGAAGAGGGAATGTGCTTCCCAATTCAGTGAGTGAAGAAGGAATGTACTTCCTAAATCACTTTTTCGGCCCGAAGAAAAAATAAGAGTGGAAAGTACTTCCACACTTACACGCCCCAATTCTACGGACAACCACAACTTGAAGTGTACCTTCACAGTTGATGTCAGTTCTTTCCTAGGTCAACTTGAAGTGTGCCTTCACAGTTGATGTCAACTTCTTTTCCTAGGTGATTCCACCTTGAGCAGATACGGCTTGAGCCAAATGGCTACGGACCACCTGGCATGGCCATAAAAATGTGAAATTTTGTTGAATTTCTTTCACCATAGCCTTGCCACCTGTCTTCAATGCAAGTTTCTACATCATTCAGGTTTTTTCATTGTTCCACCAAAAAACCTGACGACGGGCTTCTGTGTAAAATTTACTACCCGGGAGTCTTGGCTTTGGAGAGAGGGTCTTAGCGGACCCGTCACCCACTTCTGTCGCAAGCTCTATAGAATTTTTCTGCCCTCTGGCTTCAACAGAAAAATTTGGAAGGTTGTGGCTGTGCGGCACGAATGTGGTTATTTTTGGATTTTGCTGGTAAACTCTTTGAGGAGATGTGATTTTGCCGGTATTTGCATGCATTCGTGATGGTTGTACAATTTCTCGGAGACAAAGATCGCCTTCATTATTGCTATACAGATTTTTGTGGCATAAAGAGGTGTTCAATTTGGCTTTGGATTTGTAGCTTTGAAACCACGGAGTGAAGCTGTTGAACAATGCTTGGAAGCAGGGTAACCAACTACTGAAGATAGTTGGTTCGTGAATTTTTGGTTTTGTTCTGAGTTCGGCTTTTGAAGCTTTTGGCCGAGGTGGCTGCTTTTTTCAAGAGCTCAAGCTTCCGGAACCGGCAGGCTGACCACAGGTTTACAGTAACAACAAGTTGAAAGAACGACGTGGCAGACAGCTCACTGTTTTTTTTTCCTCGAATGCCGAGCTCGCCATGACAGCTGTGTCGGTCAATATACACGCCTGCGCAAAGAAGTTAATGTCAAACTTCATCCAAGCATGGATTCAATGGAAGAGTTGCCGGTGAAAACCAACAAAAACAACACAAACAAACAAGAACCAAAACACCAAAAAAGCAAACCAAAAAGCCAACACCCAACCCAAACAAAGACGACCGGCAACGATCTTCCACGATCACGAAATTCGTTAGGGGTGAGACAAAAAGGTGAAACACGCGGCCGTCCCTCCCGTGGCAGACAGCTCACTGTGGTGTTTGGGTGTGTAGAAGGGCGAACCTCTGTGAGATTCATTGATAGGTGTGTTTTTCCATTATTTTGCACTTTGGACACGATTGTTTGGGACCTTAGTGTTTTAGTTTTAGCGTGGTACTTAGATTTGTGTGAGATTTGTGCGATAGGTCGTGGTACCTAGTTGCTAAGCAATGCTTCGCAAAAAAATCCCCTATGAAGTTATTGTTTTTGCATTCAAGATTTGCAGTTTAGTTTTCTATTTGCTCGGTGGAACCAATTTTGGTGCTGGATGTCAGCATATTTGTTTTTGATTTGGCTAGATGAGAATAAGATTTAGCTTGGACGCTGATGTTCTTAGGATTGGTTTGCTGCTTGCCTCAAACTAGTGGTGACTTTGGGAGAGTTGCGGCTTAAAATTCTAGAAATGAAAAGAACAATTTGAGGGCTAGACCAGGTGTGAGACCTTGGTGGGGACTTCTTAAATAGTTTTATAATTCCCGAGTCCCCGATGGCCTCACGGCTGTATTTTACGTTGTTCTGGGGCCTCACGCAGGCCACGAGGCCTCACGACCCGTGAAAATGCGGCCTCACGGGCCTCACGCCACCTCACAACCCACTAGAATGCGGGCTTGCGGGACGTGTGTCTGTGTGTGCAGGATGGAGTTGCGGCAAATGCGCCGCACGCTCTTAGCGCAAGGCAGCGCTTAACAAAGACGGAATCGGCTTCAAAAAGCGAGACTTTTTTTGCAGACCTATCCGAGTACCCCCTCAGTGCAGTTTGAACTCGGCAGACATGGGTTGATGTGGCCTAGGATTTTGCGAATGCGGTCCGTACAGTTATACTATCTGTTGTGTGGTCTCTGACCTGGATAAAGACATTTCATTCCAGCACGTATGCTTGCTTCTTCTGGCTTGGTGGTGTGCAACATATATTTGACATGGCAACAGTTCTGAAGTTGCCACAAGCTGGTCCGACCATTTTGACAGGATTTACCTGGTCTTGGCTGGATGTTGGTTCGACAGCACGTGTGGCAAACATCTGAGCAGGAGAAAGCTTGGCCAAGCGAGTCTCAAGAAGGCCGCGCTGTGCGCCGAGCTCCTTAAAGGCTTGGGAGCAAAGTAGCAGGAAAACTGATGCTGTTTTTGGCTTCCTTTTTATGTGCGCGTCTCCGGTACCCCTTTGGCTCAAGCTTTGGCTCAAGGTGGTATCACCTAGGGAAGAAATTGGCATCAACTGTGAAGGCACACTTCAAGTTGACCTAGGAAAGAACTGACATCAACTGTGAAGGTACACTTCAAGTTGTGGTTGTCCGTAGAATTGGGGCGTGTAAGTGTGGAAGTACCTTCCACTCTTACTTTTTCTTCGGGCGGAAAAAGTGATTTAGGAAGTACATTCCTTCTTCACTCACTGAATTGGGAAGCACATTCCCTCTTCAGAGTTTTGTTGGAAAAGTATAAATTGATCTAGTCACTGCCTTTCAGATTTGTGACTTTGGTTTCTGGATTGTGAGGTTTAGGGATAACTGGTCTCTTTGTTAATTCTGGGGAATTAACGTTTTGTGACTCTCCCTTTTCCTTTTGTTCAATTTGGATCTTCGTTATCCCTTTGACTCAAGGGTTTTTGATTTGGTTTCCAGTTACCGACTGCAGCACTTGCGGCGTTAACTTTCAGGACTGCTCACAGTACTTGTGATACCGTCCTTACTACCTCCATTGCGTTTTCGTAACACCCATTTGCAATTGCTTTTCTTTGACCTTTGCTTTCGGATTTGGCCGCCAGGACTGCTCACAGTACTTGTGATACCGTCCTTCTCTTTTTCTTGAACTTTCAACTTCTTTTCCTTTGGGTTGAGTCATGAATCACATCAATGTTGAAGCCCAGCAGATCATTGTTGACTCCATCTCTTGTTTTGCTGTTTCTAAACCGACCGTCATCCTCTGCCACAATCCGAGCGAAGTTGTACCCATGAGAGATTGATTGGATCAGTGTTGGCACTCATGATCTTTTCGATGATTACTATTGCAATGATGCTGTTGATCTTATAGTGATCTTCCCGAACATCAGTGCCATAAGGAAAGCTGTGACGCAGAAAGAGATGCTCCCTTTCAGTTTTGACTGTGTCTTTGCTTGCCATCACAACAGTGACCCAGTTGAACTAACTACTGAAATATGCAGTAAATTTGGAACCCTACATGACTATGTAGTGGAAGTTGCCTTCCTTGCTGAACTCAAGAAGAAAACATACAGGAGCTTTGCTACCACTGCATATCGAATCAGAGTTAGTAACATTGTTTCAACAGGTTTCACTCTTACGTGGAAGATGCCTACGGACAAATTGGATGAATTTCTGCTAACAAAAGCAGTTGCTGGTGACGCAAGAGTAACTGAAATTGCCAATGATACCATGGGCTCTTTGGTATGCAAAACAACCAAAGGAAACGGATGTTTCGACTTTGAAAAAGGAGGTAACATGGAACCTCTGTCTTTCAAACCAGGGGATAGCAGCACCTGTGCGTACAAGAAAGAGCTCAGCACTTTCCTGCAAACCTGTTATGAAGTCAGCAGAGAGATGCCTTCAGCTGTTGTTCAATTTCGAGAAAGAATTGATTGGAACTGGATAAAGAGCAAAGGCTTTCTTGAAAGAACGATACTCATATGTCGAAACCTCAACCACCACAAGATAGGAGACTTCACTAGTTTTCTGACGACCTGCCAAATTCCTTTTTATCTTAACAGCCCGCAGACCATTGTTATTAACATTATGGGGTTGGATAGCAGTATTTTGGTTAAGCTCATGCATTATGCTGAAGTTCCCATCCCGACCTCTATGAAGCAAGGCGCTTTCAGCATTTGCCTCAGCAGCAGTGGTGTGAGTCAGGTCAGTAGCAATCTCTTGAGACTAAAGATCAAGATTGGAAGAATTGGTGCCTTTTCCTTTTCCCCCATGCAAATACCTATGCTTGATATAAAGGCGTTCATTAGCGAACCGCTTCATAAGTCAGCAATTGGTAAATGGGTGAAAACGGAACTGTCGGCGGTGAATCTCATGGAAGTTGTTTGCCTCAATGATGAATCTGTCGCTGAGAAATACCTGCAATTCCAAATTCCCATAGAAGAAGAACATAATTTTCCTCAAGAAGTTTGCATCCATGGCAAAACTGTGCGAATTGAACATGCTCTCCCATATGCTACTCCGTTTACCACTCGAGCTCGACCTCCTCATGAAGAAACGGTCCATGAGCATTGGAAGAACTCAGCCAGGCTTGAAGCCAAAGAGAAGAAGGGACACGTCAATTGCGTCACGAAAAGCGAAGGAAGCAGTGGTTCGATCCAAAGACAGTTGAATTTAGTCGAATCCAGCCTCATTGTAGGGTCCAAGCGGATAATGTGCATGACCGAAGTCTCGGCCATGCCGTGGATTTTTTTCAATGGTATTGTCGATGAAGACCATGCGTTACATTTTTTCCGAAGGTATATGAATAAAATGGAGGCAAAAGATGACTTGCTCTCCGTATTGGACAGCAACCTGTGCAACCACAAACCATCTGCAAGGGAAATCATTGATATGACATGTATGCAGGTTTTGAGAATAAACTGCAGTGATGACCAACCCCTGCGTATTGGTTTCTTTCATAATGGCAGAAAAGGGTGGACTACCTGTACAGCTGAATTGCTCCAGTGTCATGCCTACACGGACTGCACCATGATTGTTTGCACGCCTGCTGGCTGTAAACTGTCGGATGTTTGTTCCCCGATGCGTCACGTCTCAGTATGCAAAACGGTGGTCTTTCCCAGAAACAAGACAGAAACTACTGGAAAGGAAAAAACTGCAACTGCTTTTAGTAGGAATCCCACAGAAAGAGCCTCGACTATGCATACTTATTTCCAAGATGCGACTCCTCCCAAAGATGACAAAGGAGCAGTCAGTCCTACTGCGCCTTGGAGTGGTGCATCAAAGGTTGTCGGTGCCAAAGAAGACGGCGATGGACAGTATCCCATCACAGATAGGCCGTCCACACAACTGAGGGGTGAAGTCGAAAAACAACCCGCCACACAAACCTCTCTTGCGGAAAATAAAAAGAAAGCTATGCAGGGAGATTTGAATGCTTCTCAAGGAAAGTGTGAAGATCGAGACAACAATTCTAGAAGCCATGGTGAACTGTCTAAAGGTGGAAGAGAACGAAATACTCACAGTGGCCAGACTGAAAAGACCCAACAGGTCCAGGTTGGTACCATTGAGCACCTCATAAAGACATCCCACAATTAGAGCCTGCTGACTCTCAGTTGGTTGAACAAGGTGATGCATCACACTTAGCCTTAAATGTTGGAGTGTCAAAAGACAGAATATCCTCACAAGAATTCCGACAATTGACGGAACCGCTCAATGCCAACATGAGTGCCGTTTCTCAAGGATTAATGCACAGCGTTCCCGCTGAAAGGCTAGAAAGAAAAAGGAAGGAAAAGACACCGGTACTCAAGTCTCCTGAAAGGAAAGCTGGCCTTCCACAGGAAGAACAAGGAGCTACCTACTGTGGAAACAACTTGTATGGTGAGCCGGACGATCGAGAAAATGAAGGAAAACCCCATCCTCAGACAACCTATCAGTTTCCTGACCAAAAAGTCGTTAAAAGACATGAAGGACAGGATGACAAAACAAACAAAGAATCCCCTGTTGATCAAAGGAAAGAGGAAGAGAAGAAAGGAGGTACACTCGTTTCTATCTCAAAGGGTAGTTCGGCTTCTTCTTATGGAAAGAGAAGGGTTATGGGGAAAAGCTCCTCATGCCCTCCTCCAAAGAGAGATGCCTCTCCAATA
>CAXHKT010000067.1:0-22657 GCA_964017195.1 Siderastrea radians
AAAAGGCACCTTATTCAGCGAGACAAAAAACTCTGTTCTGCAGCTCAGTCAAACAAGCTCTTGTGCGTGCCTGGCACCAGAGACAGGCCCAAAACGGTTTGAAGCTGACGTTTCTCTGAACAAGCGGGCCTTTTGGAGCGCTAAACAGTGAAAGATTTCTTTTCTAGAGCCAAAAACAAGCCGCGTTTTGAAGCTAACCAGTTCCGCAGCTCGCTAACTCTTTCCGCTCAGTGAAACAAGTGCTCAGTTGTGGCTGCCAACGCGCAACGCGTTTAAGCTGACGTTTTGTTTCTCGACTGAACTAACACAAGCGGGCCTTTATTTTGCCGCGGTAAAAAGGCACCTTATTCAGCGAGACAAAAAACTCTGTTCTGCAGCTCAGTCAAACAAGCTCTTGTGCGTGCCTGGCACCAGAGACAGGCCCAAAACGGTTTGAAGCTGACGTTTCTCTGAACAAGCGGGCCTTTTGGAGCGCTAAACAGTGAAAGATTTCTTTTCTAGAGCCAAAAACAAGCCGCGTTTTGAAGCTAACCAGTTCCGCAGCTCGCTAACTCTTTCCGCTCAGTGAAACAAGTGCTCAGTTGTGGCTGCCAACGCGCAACGCGTTTAAGCTGACGTTTTGTTTCTCGACTGAACTAACACAAGCGGGCCTTTATTTTGCCGCGGTAAAAAGGCACCTTATTCAGCGAGACAAAAAACTCTGTTCTGCAGCTCAGTCAAACAAGCTCTTGTGCGTGCCTGGCACCAGAGACAGGCCCAAAACGGTTTGAAGCTGACGTTTCTCTGAACAAGCGGGCCTTTTGGAGCGCTAAACAGTGAAAGATTTCTTTTCTAGAGCCAAAAACAAGCCGCGTTTTGAAGCTAACCAGTTCCGCAGCTCGCTAACTCTTTCCGCTCAGTGAAACAAGTGCTCAGTTGTGCCTGCCAACGCGCAACGCGTTTAAGCTGACGTTTTGTTTCTCGACTGAACTAACACAAGCGGGCCTTTATTTTGCCGCGGTAAAAAGGCACCTTATTCAGCGAGACAAAAAACTCTGTTCTGCAGCTCAGTCAAACAAGCTCTTGTGCGTGCCTGGCACCAGAGACAGGCCCAAAACGGTTTGAAGCTGACGTTTCTCTGAACAAGCGGGCCTTTTGGAGCGCTAAACAGTGAAAGATTTCTTTTCTAGAGCCAAAAACAAGCCGCGTTTTGAAGCTAACCAGTTCCGCAGCTCGCTAACTCTTTCCGCTCAGTGAAACAAGTGCTCAGTTGTGGCTGCCAACGCGCAACGCGTTTAAGCTGACGTTTTGTTTCTCGACTGAACTAACACAAGCGGGCCTTTATTTTGCCGCGGTAAAAAGGCACCTTATTCAGCGAGACAAAAAACTCTGTTCTGCAGCTCAGTCAAACAAGCTCTTGTGCGTGCCTGGCACCAGAGACAGGCCCAAAACGGTTTGAAGCTGACGTTTCTCTGAACAAGCGGGCCTTTTGGAGCGCTAAACAGTGAAAGATTTCTTTTCTAGAGCCAAAAACAAGCCGCGTTTTGAAGCTAACCAGTTCCGCAGCTCGCTAACTCTTTCCGCTCAGTGAAACAAGTGCTCAGTTGTGGCTGCCAACGCGCAACGCGTTTAAGCTGACGTTTTGTTTCTCGACTGAACTAACACAAGCGGGCCTTTATTTTGCCGCGGTAAAAAGGCACCTTATTCAGCGAGACAAAAAACTCTGTTCTGCAGCTCAGTCAAACAAGCTCTTGTGCGTGCCTGGCACCAGAGACAGGCCCAAAACGGTTTGAAGCTGACGTTTCTCTGAACAAGCGGGCCTTTTGGAGCGCTAAACAGTGAAAGATTTCTTTTCTAGAGCCAAAAACAAGCCGCGTTTTGAAGCTAACCAGTTCCGCAGCTCGCTAACTCTTTCCGCTCAGTGAAACAAGTGCTCAGTTGTGGCTGCCAACGCGCAACGCGTTTAAGCTGACGTTTTGTTTCTCGACTGAACTAACACAAGCGGGCCTTTATTTTGCCGCGGTAAAAAGGCACCTTATTCAGCGAGACAAAAAACTCTGTTCTGCAGCTCAGTCAAACAAGCTCTTGTGCGTGCCTGGCACCAGAGACAGGCCCAAAACGGTTTGAAGCTGACGTTTCTCTGAACAAGCGGGCCTTTTGGAGCGCTAAACAGTGAAAGATTTCTTTTCTAGAGCCAAAAACAAGCCGCGTTTTGAAGCTAACCAGTTCCGCAGCTCGCTAACTCTTTCCGCTCAGTGAAACAAGTGCTCAGTTGTGGCTGCCAACGCGCAACGCGTTTAAGCTGACGTTTTGTTTCTCGACTGAACTAACACAAGCGGGCCTTTATTTTGCCGCGGTAAAAAGGCACCTTATTCAGCGAGACAAAAAACTCTGTTCTGCAGCTCAGTCAAACAAGCTCTTGTGCGTGCCTGGCACCAGAGACAGGCCCAAAACGGTTTGAAGCTGACGTTTCTCTGAACAAGCGGGCCTTTTGGAGCGCTAAACAGTGAAAGATTTCTTTTCTAGAGCCAAAAACAAGCCGCGTTTTGAAGCTAACCAGTTCCGCAGCTCGCTAACTCTTTCCGCTCAGTGAAACAAGTGCTCAGTTGTGGCTGCCAACGCGCAACGCGTTTAAGCTGACGTTTTGTTTCTCGACTGAACTAACACAAGCGGGCCTTTATTTTGCCGCGGTAAAAAGGCACCTTATTCAGCGAGACAAAAAACTCTGTTCTGCAGCTCAGTCAAACAAGCTCTTGTGCGTGCCTGGCACCAGAGACAGGCCCAAAACGGTTTGAAGCTGACGTTTCTCTGAACAAGCGGGCCTTTTGGAGCGCTAAACAGTGAAAGATTTCTTTTCTAGAGCCAAAAACAAGCCGCGTTTTGAAGCTAACCAGTTCCGCAGCTCGCTAACTCTTTCCGCTCAGTGAAACAAGTGCTCAGTTGTGGCTGCCAACGCGCAACGCGTTTAAGCTGACGTTTTGTTTCTCGACTGAACTAACACAAGCGGGCCTTTATTTTGCCGCGGTAAAAAGGCACCTTATTCAGCGAGACAAAAAACTCTGTTCTGCAGCTCAGTCAAACAAGCTCTTGTGCGTGCCTGGCACCAGAGACAGGCCCAAAACGGTTTGAAGCTGACGTTTCTCTGAACAAGCGGGCCTTTTGGAGCGCTAAACAGTGAAAGATTTCTTTTCTAGAGCCAAAAACAAGCCGCGTTTTGAAGCTAACCAGTTCCGCAGCTCGCTAACTCTTTCCGCTCAGTGAAACAAGTGCTCAGTTGTGGCTGCCAACGCGCAACGCGTTTAAGCTGACGTTTTGTTTCTCGACTGAACTAACACAAGCGGGCCTTTATTTTGCCGCGGTAAAAAGGCACCTTATTCAGCGAGACAAAAAACTCTGTTCTGCAGCTCAGTCAAACAAGCTCTTGTGCGTGCCTGGCACCAGAGACAGGCCCAAAACGGTTTGAAGCTGACGTTTCTCTGAACAAGCGGGCCTTTTGGAGCGCTAAACAGTGAAAGATTTCTTTTCTAGAGCCAAAAACAAGCCGCGTTTTGAAGCTAACCAGTTCCGCAGCTCGCTAACTCTTTCCGCTCAGTGAAACAAGTGCTCAGTTGTGCCTGCCAACGCGCAACGCGTTTAAGCTGACGTTTTGTTTCTCGACTGAACTAACACAAGCGGGCCTTTATTTTGCCGCGGTAAAAAGGCACCTTATTCAGCGAGACAAAAAACTCTGTTCTGCAGCTCAGTCAAACAAGCTCTTGTGCGTGCCTGGCACCAGAGACAGGCCCAAAACGGTTTGAAGCTGACGTTTCTCTGAACAAGCGGGCCTTTTGGAGCGCTAAACAGTGAAAGATTTCTTTTCTAGAGCCAAAAACAAGCCGCGTTTTGAAGCTAACCAGTTCCGCAGCTCGCTAACTCTTTCCGCTCAGTGAAACAAGTGCTCAGTTGTGGCTGCCAACGCGCAACGCGTTTAAGCTGACGTTTTGTTTCTCGACTGAACTAACACAAGCGGGCCTTTATTTTGCCGCGGTAAAAAGGCACCTTATTCAGCGAGACAAAAAACTCTGTTCTGCAGCTCAGTCAAACAAGCTCTTGTGCGTGCCTGGCACCAGAGACAGGCCCAAAACGGTTTGAAGCTGACGTTTCTCTGAACAAGCGGGCCTTTTGGAGCGCTAAACAGTGAAAGATTTCTTTTCTAGAGCCAAAAACAAGCCGCGTTTTGAAGCTAACCAGTTCCGCAGCTCGCTAACTCTTTCCGCTCAGTGAAACAAGTGCTCAGTTGTGGCTGCCAACGCGCAACGCGTTTAAGCTGACGTTTTGTTTCTCGACTGAACTAACACAAGCGGGCCTTTATTTTGCCGCGGTAAAAAGGCACCTTATTCAGCGAGACAAAAAACTCTGTTCTGCAGCTCAGTCAAACAAGCTCTTGTGCGTGCCTGGCACCAGAGACAGGCCCAAAACGGTTTGAAGCTGACGTTTCTCTGAACAAGCGGGCCTTTTGGAGCGCTAAACAGTGAAAGATTTCTTTTCTAGAGCCAAAAACAAGCCGCGTTTTGAAGCTAACCAGTTCCGCAGCTCGCTAACTCTTTCCGCTCAGTGAAACAAGTGCTCAGTTGTGGCTGCCAACGCGCAACGCGTTTAAGCTGACGTTTTGTTTCTCGACTGAACTAACACAAGCGGGCCTTTATTTTGCCGCGGTAAAAAGGCACCTTATTCAGCGAGACAAAAAACTCTGTTCTGCAGCTCAGTCAAACAAGCTCTTGTGCGTGCCTGGCACCAGAGACAGGCCCAAAACGGTTTGAAGCTGACGTTTCTCTGAACAAGCGGGCCTTTTGGAGCGCTAAACAGTGAAAGATTTCTTTTCTAGAGCCAAAAACAAGCCGCGTTTTGAAGCTAACCAGTTCCGCAGCTCGCTAACTCTTTCCGCTCAGTGAAACAAGTGCTCAGTTGTGGCTGCCAACGCGCAACGCGTTTAAGCTGACGTTTTGTTTCTCGACTGAACTAACACAAGCGGGCCTTTATTTTGCCGCGGTAAAAAGGCACCTTATTCAGCGAGACAAAAAACTCTGTTCTGCAGCTCAGTCAAACAAGCTCTTGTGCGTGCCTGGCACCAGAGACAGGCCCAAAACGGTTTGAAGCTGACGTTTCTCTGAACAAGCGGGCCTTTTGGAGCGCTAAACAGTGAAAGATTTCTTTTCTAGAGCCAAAAACAAGCCGCGTTTTGAAGCTAACCAGTTCCGCAGCTCGCTAACTCTTTCCGCTCAGTGAAACAAGTGCTCAGTTGTGGCTGCCAACGCGCAACGCGTTTAAGCTGACGTTTTGTTTCTCGACTGAACTAACACAAGCGGGCCTTTATTTTGCCGCGGTAAAAAGGCACCTTATTCAGCGAGACAAAAAACTCTGTTCTGCAGCTCAGTCAAACAAGCTCTTGTGCGTGCCTGGCACCAGAGACAGGCCCAAAACGGTTTGAAGCTGACGTTTCTCTGAACAAGCGGGCCTTTTGGAGCGCTAAACAGTGAAAGATTTCTTTTCTAGAGCCAAAAACAAGCCGCGTTTTGAAGCTAACCAGTTCCGCAGCTCGCTAACTCTTTCCGCTCAGTGAAACAAGTGCTCAGTTGTGGCTGCCAACGCGCAACGCGTTTAAGCTGACGTTTTGTTTCTCGACTGAACTAACACAAGCGGGCCTTTATTTTGCCGCGGTAAAAAGGCACCTTATTCAGCGAGACAAAAAACTCTGTTCTGCAGCTCAGTCAAACAAGCTCTTGTGCGTGCCTGGCACCAGAGACAGGCCCAAAACGGTTTGAAGCTGACGTTTCTCTGAACAAGCGGGCCTTTTGGAGCGCTAAACAGTGAAAGATTTCTTTTCTAGAGCCAAAAACAAGCCGCGTTTTGAAGCTAACCAGTTCCGCAGCTCGCTAACTCTTTCCGCTCAGTGAAACAAGTGCTCAGTTGTGGCTGCCAACGCGCAACGCGTTTAAGCTGACGTTTTGTTTCTCGACTGAACTAACACAAGCGGGCCTTTATTTTGCCGCGGTAAAAAGGCACCTTATTCAGCGAGACAAAAAACTCTGTTCTGCAGCTCAGTCAAACAAGCTCTTGTGCGTGCCTGGCACCAGAGACAGGCCCAAAACGGTTTGAAGCTGACGTTTCTCTGAACAAGCGGGCCTTTTGGAGCGCTAAACAGTGAAAGATTTCTTTTCTAGAGCCAAAAACAAGCCGCGTTTTGAAGCTAACCAGTTCCGCAGCTCGCTAACTCTTTCCGCTCAGTGAAACAAGTGCTCAGTTGTGCCTGCCAACGCGCAACGCGTTTAAGCTGACGTTTTGTTTCTCGACTGAACTAACACAAGCGGGCCTTTATTTTGCCGCGGTAAAAAGGCACCTTATTCAGCGAGACAAAAAACTCTGTTCTGCAGCTCAGTCAAACAAGCTCTTGTGCGTGCCTGGCACCAGAGACAGGCCCAAAACGGTTTGAAGCTGACGTTTCTCTGAACAAGCGGGCCTTTTGGAGCGCTAAACAGTGAAAGATTTCTTTTCTAGAGCCAAAAACAAGCCGCGTTTTGAAGCTAACCAGTTCCGCAGCTCGCTAACTCTTTCCGCTCAGTGAAACAAGTGCTCAGTTGTGGCTGCCAACGCGCAACGCGTTTAAGCTGACGTTTTGTTTCTCGACTGAACTAACACAAGCGGGCCTTTATTTTGCCGCGGTAAAAAGGCACCTTATTCAGCGAGACAAAAAACTCTGTTCTGCAGCTCAGTCAAACAAGCTCTTGTGCGTGCCTGGCACCAGAGACAGGCCCAAAACGGTTTGAAGCTGACGTTTCTCTGAACAAGCGGGCCTTTTGGAGCGCTAAACAGTGAAAGATTTCTTTTCTAGAGCCAAAAACAAGCCGCGTTTTGAAGCTAACCAGTTCCGCAGCTCGCTAACTCTTTCCGCTCAGTGAAACAAGTGCTCAGTTGTGGCTGCCAACGCGCAACGCGTTTAAGCTGACGTTTTGTTTCTCGACTGAACTAACACAAGCGGGCCTTTATTTTGCCGCGGTAAAAAGGCACCTTATTCAGCGAGACAAAAAACTCTGTTCTGCAGCTCAGTCAAACAAGCTCTTGTGCGTGCCTGGCACCAGAGACAGGCCCAAAACGGTTTGAAGCTGACGTTTCTCTGAACAAGCGGGCCTTTTGGAGCGCTAAACAGTGAAAGATTTCTTTTCTAGAGCCAAAAACAAGCCGCGTTTTGAAGCTAACCAGTTCCGCAGCTCGCTAACTCTTTCCGCTCAGTGAAACAAGTGCTCAGTTGTGGCTGCCAACGCGCAACGCGTTTAAGCTGACGTTTTGTTTCTCGACTGAACTAACACAAGCGGGCCTTTATTTTGCCGCGGTAAAAAGGCACCTTATTCAGCGAGACAAAAAACTCTGTTCTGCAGCTCAGTCAAACAAGCTCTTGTGCGTGCCTGGCACCAGAGACAGGCCCAAAACGGTTTGAAGCTGACGTTTCTCTGAACAAGCGGGCCTTTTGGAGCGCTAAACAGGGAAAGATTTCTTTTCTAGAGCCAAAAACAAGCCGCGTTTTGAAGCTAACCAGTTCCGCAGCTCGCTAACTCTTTCCGCTCAGTGAAACAAGTGCTCAGTTGTGGCTGCCAACGCGCAACGCGTTTAAGCTGACGTTTTGTTTCTCGACTGAACTAACACAAGCGGGCCTTTATTTTGCCGCGGTAAAAAGGCACCTTATTCAGCGAGACAAAAAACTCTGTTCTGCAGCTCAGTCAAACAAGCTCTTGTGCGTGCCTGGCACCAGAGACAGGCCCAAAACGGTTTGAAGCTGACGTTTCTCTGAACAAGCGGGCCTTTTGGAGCGCTAAACAGTGAAAGATTTCTTTTCTAGAGCCAAAAACAAGCCGCGTTTTGAAGCTAACCAGTTCCGCAGCTCGCTAACTCTTTCCGCTCAGTGAAACAAGTGCTCAGTTGTGGCTGCCAACGCGCAACGCGTTTAAGCTGACGTTTTGTTTCTCGACTGAACTAACACAAGCGGGCCTTTATTTTGCCGCGGTAAAAAGGCACCTTATTCAGCGAGACAAAAAACTCTGTTCTGCAGCTCAGTCAAACAAGCTCTTGTGCGTGCCTGGCACCAGAGACAGGCCCAAAACGGTTTGAAGCTGACGTTTCTCTGAACAAGCGGGCCTTTTGGAGCGCTAAACAGTGAAAGATTTCTTTTCTAGAGCCAAAAACAAGCCGCGTTTTGAAGCTAACCAGTTCCGCAGCTCGCTAACTCTTTCCGCTCAGTGAAACAAGTGCTCAGTTGTGGCTGCCAACGCGCAACGCGTTTAAGCTGACGTTTTGTTTCTCGACTGAACTAACACAAGCGGGCCTTTATTTTGCCGCGGTAAAAAGGCACCTTATTCAGCGAGACAAAAAACTCTGTTCTGCAGCTCAGTCAAACAAGCTCTTGTGCGTGCCTGGCACCAGAGACAGGCCCAAAACGGTTTGAAGCTGACGTTTCTCTGAACAAGCGGGCCTTTTGGAGCGCTAAACAGTGAAAGATTTCTTTTCTAGAGCCAAAAACAAGCCGCGTTTTGAAGCTAACCAGTTCCGCAGCTCGCTAACTCTTTCCGCTCAGTGAAACAAGTGCTCAGTTGTGGCTGCCAACGCGCAACGCGTTTAAGCTGACGTTTTGTTTCTCGACTGAACTAACACAAGCGGGCCTTTATTTTGCCGCGGTAAAAAGGCACCTTATTCAGCGAGACAAAAAACTCTGTTCTGCAGCTCAGTCAAACAAGCTCTTGTGCGTGCCTGGCACCAGAGACAGGCCCAAAACGGTTTGAAGCTGACGTTTCTCTGAACAAGCGGGCCTTTTGGAGCGCTAAACAGTGAAAGATTTCTTTTCTAGAGCCAAAAACAAGCCGCGTTTTGAAGCTAACCAGTTCCGCAGCTCGCTAACTCTTTCCGCTCAGTGAAACAAGTGCTCAGTTGTGGCTGCCAACGCGCAACGCGTTTAAGCTGACGTTTTGTTTCTCGACTGAACTAACACAAGCGGGCCTTTATTTTGCCGCGGTAAAAAGGCACCTTATTCAGCGAGACAAAAAACTCTGTTCTGCAGCTCAGTCAAACAAGCTCTTGTGCGTGCCTGGCACCAGAGACAGGCCCAAAACGGTTTGAAGCTGACGTTTCTCTGAACAAGCGGGCCTTTTGGAGCGCTAAACAGTGAAAGATTTCTTTTCTAGAGCCAAAAACAAGCCGCGTTTTGAAGCTAACCAGTTCCGCAGCTCGCTAACTCTTTCCGCTCAGTGAAACAAGTGCTCAGTTGTGGCTGCCAACGCGCAACGCGTTTAAGCTGACGTTTTGTTTCTCGACTGAACTAACACAAGCGGGCCTTTATTTTGCCGCGGTAAAAAGGCACCTTATTCAGCGAGACAAAAAACTCTGTTCTGCAGCTCAGTCAAACAAGCTCTTGTGCGTGCCTGGCACCAGAGACAGGCCCAAAACGGTTTGAAGCTGACGTTTCTCTGAACAAGCGGGCCTTTTGGAGCGCTAAACAGTGAAAGATTTCTTTTCTAGAGCCAAAAACAAGCCGCGTTTTGAAGCTAACCAGTTCCGCAGCTCGCTAACTCTTTCCGCTCAGTGAAACAAGTGCTCAGTTGTGCCTGCCAACGCGCAACGCGTTTAAGCTGACGTTTTGTTTCTCGACTGAACTAACACAAGCGGGCCTTTATTTTGCCGCGGTAAAAAGGCACCTTATTCAGCGAGACAAAAAACTCTGTTCTGCAGCTCAGTCAAACAAGCTCTTGTGCGTGCCTGGCACCAGAGACAGGCCCAAAACGGTTTGAAGCTGACGTTTCTCTGAACAAGCGGGCCTTTTGGAGCGCTAAACAGTGAAAGATTTCTTTTCTAGAGCCAAAAACAAGCCGCGTTTTGAAGCTAACCAGTTCCGCAGCTCGCTAACTCTTTCCGCTCAGTGAAACAAGTGCTCAGTTGTGCCTGCCAACGCGCAACGCGTTTAAGCTGACGTTTTGTTTCTCGACTGAACTAACACAAGCGGGCCTTTATTTTGCCGCGGTAAAAAGGCACCTTATTCAGCGAGACAAAAAACTCTGTTCTGCAGCTCAGTCAAACAAGCTCTTGTGCGTGCCTGGCACCAGAGACAGGCCCAAAACGGTTTGAAGCTGACGTTTCTCTGAACAAGCGGGCCTTTTGGAGCGCTAAACAGTGAAAGATTTCTTTTCTAGAGCCAAAAACAAGCCGCGTTTTGAAGCTAACCAGTTCCGCAGCTCGCTAACTCTTTCCGCTCAGTGAAACAAGTGCTCAGTTGTGGCTGCCAACGCGCAACGCGTTTAAGCTGACGTTTTGTTTCTCGACTGAACTAACACAAGCGGGCCTTTATTTTGCCGCGGTAAAAAGGCACCTTATTCAGCGAGACAAAAAACTCTGTTCTGCAGCTCAGTCAAACAAGCTCTTGTGCGTGCCTGGCACCAGAGACAGGCCCAAAACGGTTTGAAGCTGACGTTTCTCTGAACAAGCGGGCCTTTTGGAGCGCTAAACAGTGAAAGATTTCTTTTCTAGAGCCAAAAACAAGCCGCGTTTTGAAGCTAACCAGTTCCGCAGCTCGCTAACTCTTTCCGCTCAGTGAAACAAGTGCTCAGTTGTGGCTGCCAACGCGCAACGCGTTTAAGCTGACGTTTTGTTTCTCGACTGAACTAACACAAGCGGGCCTTTATTTTGCCGCGGTAAAAAGGCACCTTATTCAGCGAGACAAAAAACTCTGTTCTGCAGCTCAGTCAAACAAGCTCTTGTGCGTGCCTGGCACCAGAGACAGGCCCAAAACGGTTTGAAGCTGACGTTTCTCTGAACAAGCGGGCCTTTTGGAGCGCTAAACAGTGAAAGATTTCTTTTCTAGAGCCAAAAACAAGCCGCGTTTTGAAGCTAACCAGTTCCGCAGCTCGCTAACTCTTTCCGCTCAGTGAAACAAGTGCTCAGTTGTGGCTGCCAACGCGCAACGCGTTTAAGCTGACGTTTTGTTTCTCGACTGAACTAACACAAGCGGGCCTTTATTTTGCCGCGGTAAAAAGGCACCTTATTCAGCGAGACAAAAAACTCTGTTCTGCAGCTCAGTCAAACAAGCTCTTGTGCGTGCCTGGCACCAGAGACAGGCCCAAAACGGTTTGAAGCTGACGTTTCTCTGAACAAGCGGGCCTTTTGGAGCGCTAAACAGTGAAAGATTTCTTTTCTAGAGCCAAAAACAAGCCGCGTTTTGAAGCTAACCAGTTCCGCAGCTCGCTAACTCTTTCCGCTCAGTGAAACAAGTGCTCAGTTGTGGCTGCCAACGCGCAACGCGTTTAAGCTGACGTTTTGTTTCTCGACTGAACTAACACAAGCGGGCCTTTATTTTGCCGCGGTAAAAAGGCACCTTATTCAGCGAGACAAAAAACTCTGTTCTGCAGCTCAGTCAAACAAGCTCTTGTGCGTGCCTGGCACCAGAGACAGGCCCAAAACGGTTTGAAGCTGACGTTTCTCTGAACAAGCGGGCCTTTTGGAGCGCTAAACAGTGAAAGATTTCTTTTCTAGAGCCAAAAACAAGCCGCGTTTTGAAGCTAACCAGTTCCGCAGCTCGCTAACTCTTTCCGCTCAGTGAAACAAGTGCTCAGTTGTGCCTGCCAACGCGCAACGCGTTTAAGCTGACGTTTTGTTTCTCGACTGAACTAACACAAGCGGGCCTTTATTTTGCCGCGGTAAAAAGGCACCTTATTCAGCGAGACAAAAAACTCTGTTCTGCAGCTCAGTCAAACAAGCTCTTGTGCGTGCCTGGCACCAGAGACAGGCCCAAAACGGTTTGAAGCTGACGTTTCTCTGAACAAGCGGGCCTTTTGGAGCGCTAAACAGTGAAAGATTTCTTTTCTAGAGCCAAAAACAAGCCGCGTTTTGAAGCTAACCAGTTCCGCAGCTCGCTAACTCTTTCCGCTCAGTGAAACAAGTGCTCAGTTGTGGCTGCCAACGCGCAACGCGTTTAAGCTGACGTTTTGTTTCTCGACTGAACTAACACAAGCGGGCCTTTATTTTGCCGCGGTAAAAAGGCACCTTATTCAGCGAGACAAAAAACTCTGTTCTGCAGCTCAGTCAAACAAGCTCTTGTGCGTGCCTGGCACCAGAGACAGGCCCAAAACGGTTTGAAGCTGACGTTTCTCTGAACAAGCGGGCCTTTTGGAGCGCTAAACAGTGAAAGATTTCTTTTCTAGAGCCAAAAACAAGCCGCGTTTTGAAGCTAACCAGTTCCGCAGCTCGCTAACTCTTTCCGCTCAGTGAAACAAGTGCTCAGTTGTGCCTGCCAACGCGCAACGCGTTTAAGCTGACGTTTTGTTTCTCGACTGAACTAACACAAGCGGGCCTTTATTTTGCCGCGGTAAAAAGGCACCTTATTCAGCGAGACAAAAAACTCTGTTCTGCAGCTCAGTCAAACAAGCTCTTGTGCGTGCCTGGCACCAGAGACAGGCCCAAAACGGTTTGAAGCTGACGTTTCTCTGAACAAGCGGGCCTTTTGGAGCGCTAAACAGTGAAAGATTTCTTTTCTAGAGCCAAAAACAAGCCGCGTTTTGAAGCTAACCAGTTCCGCAGCTCGCTAACTCTTTCCGCTCAGTGAAACAAGTGCTCAGTTGTGGCTGCCAACGCGCAACGCGTTTAAGCTGACGTTTTGTTTCTCGACTGAACTAACACAAGCGGGCCTTTATTTTGCCGCGGTAAAAAGGCACCTTATTCAGCGAGACAAAAAACTCTGTTCTGCAGCTCAGTCAAACAAGCTCTTGTGCGTGCCTGGCACCAGAGACAGGCCCAAAACGGTTTGAAGCTGACGTTTCTCTGAACAAGCGGGCCTTTTGGAGCGCTAAACAGTGAAAGATTTCTTTTCTAGAGCCAAAAACAAGCCGCGTTTTGAAGCTAACCAGTTCCGCAGCTCGCTAACTCTTTCCGCTCAGTGAAACAAGTGCTCAGTTGTGCCTGCCAAAACCTTTTTGTTTAGAAAGATCAGTAGCGAGAACAGTCAGCTAGGTGCATAAGGGCTAACAAGTAGGCTTTTTGGTTAGTGGTACAACGCTAAAATAATTGAACGGTTAAGGTTCCGTTAGATTCTGGTAGGCTTCTTAGCCTCTGTGGAGGACTGAGCTATTTAACAAATCAACATAGAGAAACAGGGTTCTACTGATATATTATATTTATTTTGTTTTTTTTCTCAGGCATGGAAGAGTCCCAAGCCGCGAACTGATTACAGTCAGCAACAGCTGATCAGCACAACAGAGAAGACGTTTTTCCCCTTCTCCCTTTCCCCCGTCTCTCTCTCTTTCTCTCCCTCTCTTTCTTACTCAGTAACTCTCTGTTTCAATTTTTTTATAGCCTGAGTAGCTGAAGGTGTTGTCTTCCTCACCCTATTCCCTGCTCGCCTCCGCCGCTCAAATTTTGCGAGAACAATCCCGCCAGATATGCAGGGCAAATTTTTTACTCAACCGTTTTATTGGACTTAATTTTTAAGTAACCCCACCCCTAAGGGCGCCCCCCTCAAGTCAATAGGGAACTTAAGCAAACACGACGGCGACGGCTGAAGAGAACGTCACAAAACAAAAGGTTTAATTAGCAAAACAAAGACTCTGCACGTGTGATACAGAGTTTGGTACATTTTTTTGCCGTCCTCTGCAAAACAACAACGTGAAAAGACGAAATTCAAAGTTTTATGTAGAACGTGAACACACGTCAGTAAATTTTCTTTTTTCTACCTGAACTGTAACACCGTCCTTACAGAGTCAGCTCCTGGATTGTTCGGCTATATTAGACAGATTGAACGAGTTGAAAGTTTGAAATATTTGGAAGTCATTTTTAAAGTGATGTTTTCCTTGGCGTTGCCGTCGTGGTTGCTTAAGCTCCCTATTGATGCATTGGAACGGATTAGAAGTAAAAAATCCGGGGGTTGAAAAGGAATTTCGAACCCTGTTTTTTAACCTGCCTTATGACGTTTCGGCCGGAAACGCTCCCGCCTTAACCAAAATGAACATTTGTGACAGTTCTTTTTAACAGCCCGCACTTCTTGTGAGTTCTCCTTAAGGGTTCAAGAATAAGCCGCGTCGACTAATGAACTGTTACGACACTGCTAGACAGGAAGGCGCCTTCGTTAGAAGCCGCGGGAAGTGATGCACGATATTATGACAGCAGATCAGTTGTAAACAGCAAACACTTCCAATTTGATGTATATCCCAAATTATGCGCAAGTAGAAACCGGGAAATAACGAAAGTGGTGGAGGGGTTCAGAGTTGGAAATAAAGGGAAAATGCGTTTTTCTGCCTGGGGTTTGAAAATGCATTACTTTCCACCCTATGATGAATTAACTCTGGGAGGTTTCACCCGCGGTAATCCTTTCAACTTTCCGGAGTGACGCTTATTCTCAAAAAATAGCTCGTGCCAATTACGTGACTTGACTGCTGTGCCTTCTGCTAACCAATAGGATGCTAATATGATACAGATTTTTTATTGATAACGCTGTTTTGCTCTTTGGCAGTGCAGGGGGCGCGTTCGTTAAATGGTCTTGACGAGGTTTGGAGGCGTATTCCTTGCACGGAGAGGAGAGCGGCTTAAGTGGAGCGTTAGAAATGGTGAGTAGCTCTCTGGTTAGCAACGAAGCTTTGGTTTCTTGCCTTACATTTTTGTTTCGTTTTGCTTTTCTTTGCATTGCAATAATTTGTATTTTCATCATTCCTACAGTTCAGTAATCAAGCAAGGATGATTAAAGCAACGTTACACAAAACAATGTATCTCTTCAGGAGTGATTGCTGATCTAATCTTCCTTCTGTTTTCGTTCTGTCGTGCGCCCTCCGTTTTGGTAAGTGATAAACTTTGAACTGTTCGCATTGCTCCTTTGCGGGCGAAAAATTAAGGTCACAGCATTGTTGTAAACGTACAATCTTGACAGAGAAATCGAACAAAAGTGCTGTTCTCGTTTAATGCAACGACGGAGAAGACGCAGGGGGGCTTGGCCTTGCGAAATAAGAGCCATTTTTTAGTTATCTCGCCCTGTTCTCTTCACTCCAAATATCAGTTAAACTTCGAACTCTGCATGGCGAAAGATACTTAACAACGGCAACGATTGAACCTCTTTACTGGCCTACTCGCCAGTGGAGAGGCACTAGTTTTCCCTAAAGCTAGCCTGTGCGAGTTTTAGTCAGACGCCATACACGAAACACGCGTAAGCTCTCTAGCACTCGGTATGTAAATTAGGAACCAACGGATTTTCCTCTCTCGTTTGTTTCAGCTTTCATTTTGATTTTGTTGGCCTGGTCATGTTGTTTCTGTAAAGTGATTAAAGTGTGAATGTAAGTATTTCTTGTCTTTTTCACTGTTTGTGTTTGGTTTCGTAGGGGTGGGGGCTGTCAGCTTCAACCCTTGCCGCTATCTAACGAATTCTTCTCGGGGTGATTCACTCGGATAGTAAACCCTAACGATAAAAATGTACCTCATTAAAAGGGCCTACAAGCAGCCGGGAAGTATTCTCCAGGGTTTCGGGCTAGGTTTTAGCTTAACTTAGGATTCGAAATAAGTGACATGAAACCGGAAGTTTCACGTTATTCGATGATAAAATCGCTCATAAATGGACAAAAATTCAGGTTGAAATAAATTTAGACTGAAGTTTTGTTAAACCACGTTGAAACCTTGCTTTGAAACTTTGTTTTAGATCTCATTCGGTATTCGGTAAGAAAAAATGAAACGAACAAAGAAACCCCTTCCCCCCCCCCCACCCCTAAACAAAAAGAGGGAAAGAGAAGCTACCAGTCACGTTGTGATGTACTAACGTTTTTGTTTTCTCGTGTTGTTCAGGTTTACTTTTGCTGTGGTTGGCCTGATTGCCGTACTACGTAGCCACTGAAATATGAAGTGCGAATGTGAGTACAGTTATTCCTCATTTTCTCTCTCCTTAGCTGAGTTAATCACCCTCTCATTTTTCATTTGTAAAGTTGATTTCTCAATAATGATATCAATGTAAAGGGTTGATCGGAGGGGTTGCTAACCATTTACTAGGGTCTGGCACTAAAGGTTGATAAACCGTGCTTCGGGTCACGGTTATCTTTCTGATCGTAAACCCTAACTCCATACGTTTAGCTTAAGTTTAGGGGTTAGGGTTGGGGGCTGTCAGCTTCAACCCTTGCCGCTATCTAACGAATTTATCTCAGGGTGATTCACTGGGATCGTAAACCCTACCGATGAAAATGTACCCCATTAAAAGGGCCTACAAGCAGCCAGGAAGTATTCTCCAGGGTTTTCGGGCTAGGTTTTAGCTTAACTTAGGAATCGAAATAAATGACAAGAAACTTGGAGTTTCACGTTATTCGATGATAAAATCGCTCATAAATGGACAAAAATTCAGGTTGAAATAATTTTAGACCGAAGTTTTGTTAAACCACGTTGAAACCTTGCTTTGAAAGTTTGTTTTAGAGCTCATTCGGTATTTGGTGAGAAAAATGAAACGAACAAAGAAACGCCTTTCCCCCCCCCACCCCTAAACAAAAAGAGAAGCTACCAGTCACGTTGTGATGTACCAACGGTTTTGTTTTCTCGTGTTGTTCAGGTTTACTTTTGCTGTGGTTGGCCTGATTGCCGTACGTAGCTACTGAAATATGAAGTGCGAATGTGAGTACAGTTATTCCTCATTTTCTCTCTCTTTAGCTGAGTTAATCACCCTCTCATTTTTCATTTGTAGAGTTGATTTCTCAATAATGATATCAGTGTAAAGGGTTGATCGGAGGGGTTGCTAACCATTTACTAGGGTCTGGCACTAAAGGTTGATAAACCGTGCTTCGGGTCACGGTTATCTCTCTGATCGTAAACCCTTACTCCAACCGCGACCTACAGTCCAGGGTTTTGGGCTACGTTTAGCTTAGGTTAGGGTTAGGGTTAGGGTAAACCCGGACTCGCAGGATTTAGTAGTTTGTTCTGAAATGCTTTTCTTGCGAGGGAATTTGTTAGTAATGCTCAAAGCTACTTAGATTAACACACAGGACGAAAAAAGGTTCGATTTTCTCACATTCTTGGCAGAGTTATCGCCATAAGTCACAAGTCATAGTCACAAGTTGTTGTTGTTGTTGTTTTCTGTTTATAACTATTCTTTTATCTCTTCGGCAGGAGTGGGCAGAACCACAAGAAAATGAACCCAATTTAACCCAAGAAAGAAGCGTGGTAAGCCGGACGGTAATGCCTGTCTGTTGAATTCGAATGCAACGGCGATGGAACAAATGTCACAGCCTATGGCAATATAGTGTGTAAATCTGAAAGTGTAATATTGTTTCGAATATGGCAGTAGTTTTCGGAAATTTGTGTGCCATCAAACGTGAAAACCAAGTTTTTTACTGTGTATCTGAAGCACGGAGAAAGTTGTTTTCTAGAGTTTCAGATATGGCATTAAATGACTGGGTCAACTTTTTATCTGTAGAAATCTTAAACGCCAGCGACGAAGAGAGTAAGATTTTGGAAAAACAATTCGGTACTGAACCAGGGCCTTTCTTGTTAATCAGTGAAAGCGATTTGATTAGACTGTTTAACGTAAATAGAAGTCCTTTCACAGGCACCTTGTTTCCATTTCCATCGCATGTTTGTACCGCAGTGCCTGATAGCTTGCGACAGAATAGCAATGAGTCTACTAGTACAATAGATTCACGCAACGATAACTTGGTGCATTCTGTCAATACCGTCACAAGTCCTCGTTCAAAAAGCCAAGGATATACCGTTGGCTCTCCAAGGGCAGATCAACGCGCTAACCAAACATTACAGCGGGTTCAAACTCCGGCTAAAAATGAGACGGTATCGATTGGTGACCCATTTTTTCCAGGTAGAGAGGAAAATAGTGAAATAGCCGCTTCTGCTACCGAAAACTGTAAAGCGCAGCCAAAACCAGACCAGGATGGCACAGAAACTCGGCGTAAAACCGATCATTTCAATGCAGGTGAAAGCGATTTGATTAGACTGTTTAACGTAAATAGAAGTCCTTTCACAGGCACCTTGTTTCCATTTCCATCGCATGTTTGTACCGCAGTGCCTGATAGCTTGCGACAGAATAGCAATGAGTCTACTAGTACAATAGATTCACGCAACGATAACTTGGTGCATTCTGTCAATACCGTCACAAGTCCTCGTTCAAAAAGCCAAGGATATACCGTTGGCTCTCCAAGGGCAGATCAATGCGCTAACCAAACATTACAGCGGGTTCAAACTCCGGCTAAAAATGAGACGGTATCGATTGGTGACCCATTTTTTCCAGGTAGAGAGGAAAATAGTGAAATAGCCGCTTCTGCTACCGAAAACTGTAAAACGCAGCCAAAACCAGACCAGGATGGCACAGAAACTCGGCGTAACACCGGTCATTTCAATGCAGGTGAAAGCGAAGAAAATACCGATTCTCAAGGTTTATCTCAGAAGAGAAATCGTAGCGACCAAAGAAAATCTCACGTTTTAACAGACTCTGAAATGACACCTCAGCTTCGAAGCGACATGAAAAAGGTTAGGCGTTTCTTTTCTCAGGAATTAAACTTAAATCGCCAAGGAGGCCCACTACAACCGTCAACGTTGAACAAAATTATTGAAAGGGTTGCGGGTTTTCTGTGGTATGTGAAATATGTCAGGGATCTAGAGCCAGGGCTCTCTCTTTGTGGCAACCCAAGTTTAGTTCAAGAGTTTATACAGTTCGTCACTGAACAACGAAATTTAAAGGCCATCACCGCTAGCAGGTACATTTCTTCTTTCTTAAGTGTCGTTAAAGTCCTAAACGCGGACGAACATTCGTCTTCGGTTTGCATGGTCTCAATAGAGAAGTTACGGACTATTCAGAGACAACTCGAAACTACGGCCAAAAAGCAACGTCTAGCTGTTCAGGCGACAAAACCTTACGCAGACAAAAAAATCGTTTATCCAGAGATTTTAGAACTTTGCAGAGAACTAAAATGGCGACTTGACGAACTATCCGGCATAGATCAAGCGAGGTGCGGCATGAACTTATGTCTGCTGTTACTGTATTGTTCAGCGAATCCAGGCCGCGTGAAGGAGTATGTTACGCTTAGGCTATCCTCTGGCCAAAGTCTCGAGCAATGCACAGACCAGAATTTTATTTGTTTCAACGATCAAGACGATACTGTGGTATTGCTCGAAGGTGATTATAAGACGAAAAGCACCTACGGACCAAACTACACGTCCTTAACAGAGCTTCCCTTTCTGACCTATTATCTAAAATTGTACCGTCAAACGTTCAGACCAAAACTTCTTATGGGCAAAACGCATGATTATTTCTTTGTGAACCAAAAGGGATCGCCTTTCACTGAAGCGTCTTACTCCAATTATATTTCAACACTTTTCGACAAACACTTTTCGGTCAAGTTAACCACAAACGACCTTCGGAAATGTGTAATTGACTACTTTTTATCATTGCCACAGAGCGGAGACTATTCTCTTCGTGAGTCGTTAGCGGCTGTAATGAAACATTCGGTGCGTACTCAAAAGAGACATTACGATGAACGCCCCTTGGCCGAGAAGAAAGCGAGAGCAATCGATTTTCTTGGCGGCATGGCATCGCGCGCGATGGAAAGTGAGGAAATTGAAATTTTGAGCGATGAAGATGACAATGGCTATTTAGAGACTCTGCCTTCGAACGGTGAACTTGTTGCTCTCGTGGCCTCCAACTCAACTTTAAGCAATCCCGAAGTATTTGTCGCCAAAGTTCTTAAGTTCTCCCAAGACCGCAAAACAGTTTTCCTTGCGCATTTTACCGAAGTCGAACCTTGCAAATTTAAGCTGGAAGCTGGGAAAAGCTACAGGGAAAGTGCAAAATCAATTATTTACCCAGTCGACATAGAATATCATTATTCAAGCGGCATCTATGAGCTCAGAACTCCAAAATTAGACATTCACAATCAAGTTAGGCCAAAGACGTGACGTGAAATGAGGTTGTTGTCTTACTACTCTGACTGCGCGATGAATAATTTTTGTTTATCTTGGTTTGTTTTTCGATAGATTTATTGGACCATATGGCGATGATGATCCAAGAGCGGGACGCGTGTTTCGCGCTTGTTATGAGAGAAATAAACCTGCTTCCTCAACTTTATCAGACATACCTCATGAGCCAGGAAAAGTGTACGATTTCTTTGCCAAGTGAATACTACTCTCGCACAGTTTCATATAGGATAATTTCGTTCGTCAGTGAATACTACGCGACGTTGATACGTAACATTTCACCCAAAAGGGAATGCAGTTTTTGTGTGGGGCATCATGACCGCAGAATTTTTTGCCTACCGTGCGAGTTCTCATCAGAAGCCGTGGAAATTTTTTTGGACTTGCTAGAGTTTAAACGAACCTTGCTGTCTTTCGGAGATGATTTAGTTTCCTTCGTACGCCTATGTGGCTATATCCTGGTCAAAGAAAGAGTTTTGTATGCTTTCTTAAGGTATCGCTTGCCTCAGGGCGCGGTGTCAAACTCACCAGTCGGACCTCTTTTTGCATTCGAGCTCTATAATTGCGGCTTCATACATATTGCAAAGTTTTATGCCAGTGTTATTTCACACCCTGCTTTTTACAAGTTATTGCAGGAGCGTCCAAGTTATCGTTGCCTTAAAAAGAAACTACGTAACTATCAGAGATCATTACGAAAATTCGGCAAACCTTATCTCTGTAGAAGTACTGGATTAGTTAATCCTTCGCCCACTTACTGTGGTCATTGGTATTTTAACATTGATGTGGCGCATGCACTTCAGCAGTTTGCGTGGCCCACCAATCTTGAGCCGTGTTCTGATTTATCCGGCCAAGAGGAATGGGAAGCACAACTGAGATTTGTTTTATAGAGATTCGCTACAAACAAGGACAAGGTTTGAGAAGTGCTTGCGTCTTCACCTCTGGCGAAAGAAGTTTTGCAACGGATTTTTAGAGCTGGGTGTTTCAAACCGGCCATGAATCTGTTGTGAAGCTAAATTTCGACAGAATATGGATTTCCTTAACGAATGAGGGGAAAGCACGACTTAGCTTGTTTAATCCTGTAGATATTTCCTTTTTAGTTCGTGTTATAAAATACAATTTAATAAAATAACCACGAATGACTTTACGAGGGCCACAGAATAAGCAACAACAAAAAACAAAAAAACAAAAGACAGAACGTGTTTCAGTTACGCAAAAATCATTTTGGAACAACTTCCCTCCCCCCCCCCCATGAATTCTACATCATGTTGTATTTTCGTTCCTATGTTAAACTTGCTTCATACGGTTAATATCTTCCTTGTGAAAACAATTTGACTTTAGATTGGTAATTAAAGATGGCAAATGATTTAATTTGTATTGTTTTATTCTTTCTGTTTTTTCTCTCTCTGTCCCGGTGGAAATCCCAATCTCCTGCTTAGATCAGCCTGCTCGATACCTGTAAGGAGGATGCGTCCTAGTACAGAGCCATTTTTGCAAAGGTTATGACCATGGGGAAAACGCAGTTCTTAGCAAGACCTATTGGAAACTAAAAACAAAAATGTGGGTAAACACGCATTTTTCTGAGATAATTTAGCAACCACAATTAAAAAAAAACAACTTTAACATACAAAAACTCAATAATCCCTGAAAAATGCGTGGTTACCCCTATTTTTTGTTTTTGGATTCAGATAGCCTTAGCGGCGCAAAAATACCGTTTTATTAGAAAGCGAAATATCTCTGACCCGGCGCGCGTTTCTTGAAAGCCCCGAAAACTTTTCGAGACGACTTCGGACACGATTCACACTATCTTGTAAACAAAGAAGTTTTTAAGAGTGAAAGTTTGCTTTATTTAAACGAACAGCTTTGTAGAATGAGCATCACCCCGTATGTGATAAACGTTTCCACAAACTGGCCCAATAATTTAATAAAGGCCCTTGGCGATTATTAGGTCACAACACTTTGAGCGTCTTAAACTTCATGCGTTTGACGCCTTCTGAATCTGAACACGTAATACCGTGTAGCACTAAATTTGTTGCGAGAGTTTTATTTTGCAGATGTGCGATTTTTGTGTTTTACGGGAACTAATTTTTGCGATTGGAAAAACTGCTTTTAGTAAACCGGCAATAGAGTACCTTCACACGAGCTCCTTTTCTGTAAGCCTTATTAGAGCAGCGCTAAATAGTTCTACGGTTTGCCTACTGCAATTTCTTTTTGTTCATGTAAAAGATGATGCTTGTATGTAATTTCGACAGTGAGGTAAACTTTTGCGGAGAAAATGTTTGCGGCATCTGTTTGGCGGAACGCAAAAATTTAGTGCCACACGATACTTTTTTCAAAATAATTAAAAGCAAAACGCAAAGGTCCGCTATCTTGAAGTGGGCGCATAAAGAAAATTAATCCGGCAAAAATTCACGGCAGGCAGGCTCCAGTTATCAAAGGCAGGCAAACTCGCCGGGTAAATTGCTTTAAAAAGGTACAACCACCGATACCTGTTATCTGCTAGATAAGGATTTATCGAGAACAAGTGAGACTGACAATGCTTTGTTTCTCTGACAATGCTTTGTTTCTCTGTTTCAAATAGAAAAGGTGCAGAATAATTTAAATTCGAACTAGTGTTCGTTTTTCATCCCAAACTGTAACTTTCTGCAAACTCAACGAAAGGTTACCGCCTTCAAATTCCCACATATGCTAGCGCTGGAAGTGTCGTTTTACTTCCTTAGTAACGCGTTCAAAGGCGTCCTAT
>CAXHKT010000068.1:12500-15000 GCA_964017195.1 Siderastrea radians
CTGGCAGGATCAACCAGGTAACTATCTCCAACGGGGAACACAGTTCCTCGCCGAGCGCATCCCTTGCTTGAGGGATGCTTGCTTTCGTACAGTTTGCCCTCCATAGTGGGAATCCAGTCAAACCGGCGACACAAACGGTCAGCCGGCCAAAGGAAACCCAGCATTTTCTGCCACGTCTTTCTCTCTCCTTGCACGGTTCAGGCATACCAGACAGACAGGCAAGTGAGCTGAGCGCATCAGACCCACAAGCAAGCTGAAGGAATGCTAGAAAGGTGCCTCAGCGAAGGAAAAATCCTCCGGTTTATTTGCTACTATTGTTGGCCAAAGGCCAGTTTGCACAACTTCCATCATTCTTTCCTTACCATGGGCTGGTAAGGCATATAGGGACACATGATTTGTTAAGTTTAGCGTCAAACGCCAACTTTTGCCTCCTTTTGCCTCCAAAAAGCCTCTAGAGATCAATAAATCCTGATCTCAACCCGCGAACATAAGAGAACAGGGCTTACACACGGACCCACTTCGAGTCACCCTTGGAAGCCTGCCTCCTTACTATATCCTTAAAACGCCCTTGGGTCATGCGAGACGGCAGGTGTTAGAAATTTTTTCACATATTTTGCTGTGACCTACCAACTGCCCAGCACGTTTGGAAAGTCACCACATCTTCATCTTTGGCACAAATGTTGCCCTCACTAATGTGAATGAACTTCTCATATTCATATCCTTTGTCTTCACTTCTGCTGCGTGTAAGACGC
Source organism: Siderastrea radians (assembly GCA_964017195.1). NCBI lineage: Eukaryota > Metazoa > Cnidaria > Anthozoa > Scleractinia > Rhizangiidae > Siderastrea > Siderastrea radians. The sequence continues at coordinate 13,253 of CAXHKT010000068.1, forward strand.
ACGAAAAGTCCCTGATTCTGCAGAGGCTATAGACTGCACAGCACGTATGAAAAGTCACCACAGCATCATCTTTGGCAGAAATGTTGCCCTCAGTAATGTGAACGAATTTCTCATATTCATATCCTTTGTCTCCACTTGTCCTTTGTGTAACAGGCACGGAAAGTCCCTGATTCTGCAGAGGCTAAGGACTGCACAGCACGTTTGGAAAGGCCCCAGAACGTCACCTTTGGCAGCAATGCTCATCACACTAATACGAATAACACTAGCAAAGTTGTATCAATGACGTCCTCCTCTGCTTCGTGTACGAGGAACAAAAACTCTCTCCCATACATTGTCTTATATTTCACTGCCTAATATAAAGGAAGCTACATCTCCCTCAAATCATGGCCAATCACCCAGAACATTTGCCAGCAGCCATTATTACACCAGAACTGTACATAGCGACCAAAAAATTAAACTCTTGAAGTGGGGGCGAAATGACCGAAATGGGAGCGAACTGACCACCACCATACTAATGACTCCAATTTCTACTTCTAGGAGCATGAAACTTCCCAAGCCACAAAACACTCTTTTGTGGATGCACAAAGGCCCCTCATTGCCTGCTGACACGACATACCACTCACTGACCGAAGGCTTTCCTAGAGTTGAACCCTAACCTAACCCTAAACCCTAACCGTAATCCCAATCCTTTCCCCTAGCCTAAACCCTCACTGTAACCCTCACCCTAACCCTAACCTCTAGGCCTACCCAAACCCTAACCCTAACCCTAACCCTAATCCTAGCCCTAGCCCAAACCCTAGCTCTAACCCTCAGCCTAGCCCTAACCCTAACCCCAACCCTTACCCTAGCCCTAACCCCAACCCTAGCCCTAACCCTAACCCTAGCCCTAGCCCTAGCCCTAACCCTAAGCCTAGCCCTAAACCCTAACCCCAACCCTAACCCCAACCCTAACCCTAGGCCTAGCCCAAACCCTAACCCTAACCCTAACTCTAGCCCTAACCCTAACCCTAAACCCTAACCCCAACCCTAACCCTAGGCCTAGCCCAAACCCTAGCCCTAACCCTAACCCCAACCCCAACCCTAACCCTAGGCCTAGCCCAAACCCTAGCCCTAACCCTAGCCCTAACCCTAACCCTAACCCTAACCCCAACCCTAGGCCTAACCCTAACCCTAGGCCTAACCCTAACCCTAACCCTAACCCTAACCCTAACCCTAACCCTAACCCAAACCCTAAACCCTAACCCTAACCCTAATCATAACCCTGGGGAGGAGCCTTTGTGACTTAAAAAAGTGCCCTCAACGTTTAGGAGGGAGGAGCCTTTCTGACTGTCAAAGCTATGACACAACCATTGCAAAGAGGACCCTTTCTTTCTCAGTAAGAAAAAACTTGATGTAATGCTTTCGAGGGAGGAGCCTTTCTAACTTAAAAGAAATTAAACCGACGTTTTCGAGGGAGGAGCCTTTCTGACTTGAAGAAATGCAGTGGACGTTTAGGAGGGAGGAGCCTGTCTCACTAATAGGAGCCTTCCTGACTTAAAGAAACATGCACTCGACACTTAGGAGGGAGGAGCCTTTCTTTCTTTGGAAACCTTGGAGAACATTGTGTGAGGTTTTGCTAGGTGAGAAAGGCTCCTCCTCGAAAAGGTTGAGTGAAATTTTTCTAAGTGAAAAAGGCTCCTCCCTCCAAAAGGTTGTGTGAAATTTTTCTAAGTCAGAAAGGCTCCTCCCTTGAAAAGGTTGAGTGAAAT
>CAXHKT010000069.1:0-43000 GCA_964017195.1 Siderastrea radians
ATCTGAAGGAATGAAGACCATAAGTGGTTGTGTTAACGTATGGGATAACAAGTCCTTACGTTACGTTCAGTATTTTTCATTTTTCATTTTTTCATTTGAAAGAGACCACGCATGTACTTTGGCATCGTTTCGAACTGGATTGTCTTAAAAACTGTTTTCATCATGTCTTGGCATCTGATACTATACAGATCGCTAGAATTAATCCTAGTAGCTCCTTACGGTCGTATAACCACAAGAACGTTAATTGGCTAATGAAGCAACCAACTAAGCAACACTAGAATGAAAATTTGTTGGACAACGTCAAAAGATAGCATCCGTTTAAGTGAGTAAGGCTAGAACACATGTAGTTGATTTCAGGACCAAGGCACTGTGACAAATATTCTGCAGACTATTTGTTTGCCTGGGAAGGGAAAGGCTTTCAAGGTCAATGATCTCTTATAGTAGAGGGGACAAAAATGGACTTGTTTTAGCCTTGTTTGCATTTCAGCGTTAATTTTAGTTGACTATTAAAAAAGTTCTCTGAGGCCTAGTTTATACGTCGAATTTAATACAGACGCGATTCTTAATGTGAATTAAATTCGTCTTAGACGTTTAATTTGTCTTACTCAGATGTTAAACGTCTAAGACGAATTTACTTACTTCTTATTAACCAAGCGCGAGGGCCGTACTGGGAGAATATTGCCCGAGGTCCTTCTGGTAAGGAGCGAGCGAAGCGAGGTGCGTACTAGAAAGACTGAGGCCCAGTACGGTCCCGAGCTAGTGAGAGTTAATAAGACGTTTATTATATGGCTGTATCTAACACTTTACCACTTGAAAAGCGAGTCGTGGCGGATTGGGATGAATAAAACACTTCACCGGAAAGCATTCAAAACTCAGCAGTTTTATTTCACACAAAAAATTATATCGCACAAGAAAAAGTAGATATCTTCAGAGAAACTGTATCTTTTCATTTAGCTTCAGATCATTCGAACTATTTGAATCAAATGTACTTACACATTTTCTACATTCGCGCTTTACCTGCCGGGCATTAACATAGCTCATAATGCCCGTGGGCATTCCCCGAGTATTGGCCAATCACAGCGCGCGTTATATATTTACAAGCTCTAGCCATATAATAAATGAATTTAATTCAAGGACGAATTTCAATTCGTCTGAATTAATTCGACGATACTGCGACATATAAACTAAGCCTGAGTCATGAAGATACACATGAAGTGTGTTCAGCGGGCGAAGTAGTTTCCCACTTGATTGGTTTTGATTTTCCGTTTTTTCTCAGAAACAGACTTGATGACATCACCGTTCCAAATGCGTATCCAAATCCGTTCCAAATGTGAAAGTTAGCAAAGAGTTAAAAGTTTACCGGTAGGGTAACGAGTACTTACAGAGCAAGTCTCAAAAAAAGGAAGACTTAGTCTTTGGTCAAATTAACCCTGTTTTTAGATATATTAAATAAAGTTGATCGTATGACATTCTTCATCTACAAAGAAGGAGTGGTCGTAATAACAAAGTAGCTGCGTTAGCCCTTTAAGCCCTAACAGTGAGGAAAATGAAATTTCTCCTTGCATGATCACTGCTTGTTCAAACATTCAAGTAATGAGAATAAAGGAAACAATCACCAGGGATAAGCTGACTTATTATTTAGACAAATTGTCCTAACTAGTTCCATACAAATGTGTATAGAATAGTAAGAAGAAGTTGCATTTTTATATCAGGGCTTAAAAGGTAAATGGGTTGGTAGCTTTTTATGTTCTTTTTCCTTCAATGCAAAATTTGGCTAATATCGTGTCTGACGACCTTGGCCTTGGTTTTGTGTGCAACATGTAACACCATAACTTAAGGGTTAATAGTGTTAATAGTTGGTTAACATAGAGACACCCATTTTCCTGTTAATTTTTCAGGTTTGAATGCGATTTAAGCGTCAAAACCTCTTTGAATGAAAAAAAAAATCCACTAACTCTAGCTCTGGCCATTTCATAATTTTTGAAAGTATTGCAAACAGATGCTTTTGCCTTAGAAGAGACTGACTTGAATAAAATCAATTTGGAAATGCACTTCTCTGCTCTTTCTCTACTCGGCAGCTTAAACATGGAATTCAGAGACTTCGGAGTAAGAGAAATATTTAGCTCTTTCGCATTTTTTTTTGAAATTCCTACACTACTTTAGAATGAATACTTTACAAATAACGTACAATGCTAAAAGTACAAATAATACAACACTCTACGCTACATCACAACAGTACAAACTAATACGCCAGGAGACAAAAGAAAAGCCTGCACAATACTTTACATTACTTTACATGCACTCAATGTTTACTGAACAATCACTTATAATAATTTTTTAATTGAAATATTTATTACTTAATGTCCATAAATCATTGATGTACATGATGCTATCATGTTGACAAAAAAATGATCTTACAAATATAATTTATCTAAAATTACAATGATATTTGGCAAAGGAAATGACACACAACTACGGTATAGCAATATTATACAGTATACCAAAATCTTTCCGGTACTGTTTGTCTATACTGTACGTATTTTGTTTCTCTTGCACATGCATTAAAAAAAATGAGTTGTAAGTTCGCAAGTAGTATTTGTGCAATGTAATGTGTTGTAGTCAAGTATATTATAATGTTATGTTAGTGTAAAGTAAAATCATTGCAATGTATTTGTATTGTGGTAAACAAAAATAACGTTTGTTAAAAAAAAGATCTCTCGAAAGCCAAAAATTCAGTTTAGTTTTCATTTTTCCAATTTTGGTAAAAAAAACTCCTCAATTTCTCATTATATACAATGAAATTGGCATAGCGCCACTGTATAACAACTAAGCCGTATACAGAACAGAGTTTCGATAGAGCATAACTTTCAAAAAATTTATTGTCCAAATCAAAACCTCTCCAGCAATGTAAAATAGCGCACAGTATGTGTAAAAGATTCAGTTTTATGTTCCGGGAGTTTAACTCAATTCGTCCGTTTAGTTTCCATGCATATAATATAATTCAGAAAAACGTGAAATTAGCGACTTCGTTATATTTGGTGCAAAAAGTGAGTTTATAATAGCCGCCCAAACTTTTTCATCGTTCCGGATAGCCAAATACGGCTTGGAACTAACTACAGCGATACATTGAACTTACTTCTCTAGAGCTTTTATGCTTTTTAGTCAGATTTGGAAAGCACTGGAGCGGTCCAAACTTTGAAGTCCGTCTTGGGTTGTTATTTTGACGTTCAACGGAATTGTGCCGGGATTTCTGTTCCAACGATTTTGCGGAAACTTGAAGAGTCAAGCAGTAAGATGTTATTATAAGCCGATTCGCCAAATCTTAGCCAAATCTTAGCGCTCAATTTTGTTAAAATAGCAATTTTATAAAAAAGAAAGCAGTGTTAATAAAAGCAAAATCACGCAAAACTGATGAACAGGACATCTACATATTGACATACGTATTATTCCTCGATTAATTGCGTGTTAAATGCGAACGTTTTAAGAGAATCGAGAAAGAAATGACGATGTTATTAGAGTTTTTAGAGAGGCATAACCAGCGCAATCGAAACGTTTATCTTTTAGCTTCAGTTACTTGAAGATTTTGTAAGCAAGTTTTTGTAAGTTCATGATTCTGTGATTTTGAAAAACTTGTGTGGCAGGGATAGATTCTTGGCTGCGATTATCTAAAGTCCGACATACTGACCAGGCCACAGTAAAAAGCTTATAAGGGGCTACTGTTACTCCTTATATGCATTCCAAATACCACCCCACGAAAAAAAAAGGGAAAAACACAATCAAAACACCCCTAGCCTGCATGCAATAGTTATCCTTATTCAGAACAGAGAGAAGGATTCTGCCCGCACGGAGTTTGAAAGTTTATAACTTTCTTTAATATGCAAGGTAAAGCGACCAAACTTGTTAACTTTTCTTCTTCTTCATAGCAAGTCCTTGTCCATCAAGCTTGACGTTTCCATAGCAACCACTTTTCGACAGGCCGTTTTTTTCAGAATTCATCAGCTTATGTTGTGGGCCTTAAAGGAAACCTTTTTGGACGTCTGAACTATCTGCCCTTTGAGTTTCGTTGTTATAGCTTTAATATTCTTGGAGTTAAGGAGTAGTGGAATCTGCCCCCGCCCCCCTCCACTACTTTCCCCGGTCTCAAAAGGCCAAAAAACCCCGGTCTGAATAGGGTTAAGGAGCGATTGACTCGACGATACAATATTTGAGCACAACCACGAGATCTCGTCAGTGTGACTGTTATTTAGAATAGCGCCATTGTTGCGAGAATTGAAACCTCCAAGGTAATCTTCATTTCAAGTTAATTAGATCCAGCAGTGAATTCCTAAAAAGCGGCAATGCAGCCTCAATGGGCTTTGGGTGTTTGTTGGCAGATTTTTTGACTGCTGATGTGATTATCACATGACGTCAAGGGATGTTCACCAGAGAATTCCGTGATCCAGTGGATTTCCACTGCCACGTAACGTTTACGTACGGACGGATGTGAATTTAACTGGCTTTGCGCGCGTAAACAAAATAAGAGGTGATGTATGAACGGCTAACGTCAAAGTAAAAAGTTGAACGCTGTCCGGTTGACTTTTCACGTTTACGTAAGCCGTTCATACATCGCCTTTTACGTCCGTCCGTACGAAAGCCCCGTGTATAATAAAATTATTATCTTATTCCAGTCGTAGATGAGCTGATTGCGAGCGGCAGGGAGTTCATGCACGAGTAGACTGAAAGTGGAAGGGGGCGGAATGTACGCGAAGGGGAAGAAGAGAGGGCGGAAAGCGTTGGATATAGGGAAAAATACACATTGCGTATATTTTGTAATCGAAAAAGGGCAAAGAGACAGGAGCCAACAAAAATTGCTCGCGAACCGAGACTGAAGAGTACGGGAAGCGGGAAGTTTGAGCCCTATTTCCTCCTGTCCATTCCTCTGCAATTAGCCGCTAGGGAGGCGTAATTGTCGTATTTTATTATCTAGACGGTCCCTAATCGTGAGAAATGTTATCGAGATAACCATTTCCCCCAACAAGGTATAAGCTGATAGTCTGTACATATGGATCCAATCAGAACACGCTCTCGATCATATCCAGGAGCTGTCAACAGCGGAACAACCCTTGATTCGTCTCTTAGCTTTTCGGGTAGTAGGGTCAGTACAGTTTGTCTGACAGACTGACTCTTCACGTAATAATCAGAACCACGGACCGTTATAGTACGTGTAAATTGAACGACGCCTTTTATATGCCTTACGTTTATATGCCTGCTTTGGATCACAGGTTTGTTAACCATATTTTAAACCATAAATTTGATTGATTTTGTCAAACTTGTGTAATGACTTAATGACCGCAAATACACGATTAAGATAGAAGTGAATTATGTTTTTCCCAAGGGGTGTCAGTAAAACGCCGACTCGGGTCGGGTCCTGCCGGGGCCGGGGTCGAAGTTGAGGTCTGGGTCGGGGTGTCCTTTATTATTATTATTATTATTATTATTATTATTATTATTATTATTATTATTATTATTATTATTAATAATTTTTTTTTGCGATTTATTTGGAACTAGATTCCTTTTGGAGGAAAAAGTATATGTCGGTTTACAACGGATAATCCTTTAAAAGAAATTACGAAACAAATGGAACTGGACATGTGACGAGCTTCCTTCAGTTCAGGCTCATTTTCCCGCGAAAACGGTCGCCTAGTCAATCATTTCCGCGTTTTCCTTTCATGAAGACGGCGATAACACGCGTGCATACACGCAAAATGTCCACAACATTCACAAATTAAGTAACTTTATCACAGCAGTGAAACTCATAGCTTTTTGCTGAATAAAATGATTTTTCAGTCGTCAGTCTTTCTATCATGGAAAAATTATTTTTATAATAGACAGATAGATACTTTATTGGTATAAACATCGCAGCCAGAGGCTGAATTGCGCATATACATGTAGAAGATAAAAGCTACTACTATTATAGAAAATACGCATAAATCACAATTACAATTACGATTACAATTACACAACGTATAAATAACAATCGATGTAAGAAAAGTTTTAACTATAAAGAATATCTATGTATACATAAAATATGTAAAATACGAACAAAGTTAAGTTAAAAATCTGATGGCTATCCTAATGAGTTTACCCGGAGGCATTGGGAATTAATGAAACAGTTCCTGGCCCTGCAAGTTTTAAACTTGACATCAAAAACCCTGGCATGCCTGAGAGTGTGTTTTGAGCTGTGCGAGCCAGGCAGTAAGTGATGGAGACGGTGATCACTGTCCTCTAAAATGTTATCGAAAAGGGACTGACATAGGCGATGATGGTGAACCACTAATAACTTTAGGTCTAACGAGGCTAGGGCGTTGTCGTAAGATAAGGTGAGGCATATGATGGAAAGGGCCCTCTTTTGCACGCGCTCCTAATCGCCAATTAGATACTGAGGTAACGAAGCGTGAAACACAGGAATCGCGTAATCGCAAACAGACCTTATACAACTGGTGTAAAACCTAAGTAGATCGCCTTCTCGACGCGCGCGATTTAATTGCCTAAGAAAGTACAGGCGTTTAGATGCTTTCTTCACTAACTCGGACACGTGCATATTCCAAGAAAGGTTGCTAGTAATAGTGACTCCAAGTAACTTAGCATGGTCTACAACTTCAAGATTATGGCCATTTACTGCTACCGGGGGGTTAGGTCTACCTTGTTCCTAACGAAAGATATGCGTAATTGCTTACATTTGTCACTGTTAAGCTGGAACTTATTCACCCTCGACCATTCCTCTACACGGTCTACTATTTTCTGAACATTACTTGCCTGCTCTTTCGGGACAACCTCTGACACCCTTGTGTCGTCCACATATTTCCATAAGAGAGCGTCGCAAGAAGCTAAATCATTAATCATTATGATAAAAAGCCAGGGACCTAATTTAGTGCCCTGAGGGACCCCGGAGGGAACCAATCCCCTTTCTGACACACAACCTTCTACGAGTTTAACTCTCTGGAATCGATCGGATAGAAAGTCAATTATCCAGTTGATTATACTTACAGGCAAGTCTAGGGATCTTAACTTACTAATTACAAACTTTAAGAGGAATTTGAAGAGGAATCTACACAAATAAACTCGCCACTGAGGCGAACAACTTCAAAACCTCATTCCTGTGATCTCTAGTTCAGAAAATTACCCTTACATCTGCGTTATCGCGGCAACTAACCGCCTCGCTAGTCCCTAGCGTTGCCGCTTTCGTTATGTTTTTGGTATTACAAGCTCAGTTTTCTGATTTCAAGAGCAATCTGCAGAGGAATCTACGTTAACAAACTTGCGAACTAAAGCGAGTAAGTGGTTCGTGGCGGTCGCAAATTGCTTCGAGCTGAGCAAGCCGGTCAATCAAAATACCGATGTTGCTGCGGAAGTTTGCAAAGTTGCCCGAAAAAGAACATCCGTTTTGGCTGTAAAAGGATTTTCCGTTGTAAACCGACAAATACTTTTTCAATTCGACCAAAGGAATCTATTTGTAAATAAATCGCCCCCCCCCCCCCAAAAAAAAAAAATGGAGAGAAAAAGGCACCCGACCCCGACCCCGAGTCGGCGTTTTACTGACACCCTTTCCCACGTATTTTATTAATTTGATGCTGATCACTATTGAAGCAAAAATCAGGTCAGTCGTTCAATAAAATAGTCAAGAAGTTGAATTCTTTTTCTATTTATTTGCTTATTCTCAACCACTCGTACTAACTTACCGTAAATTACAAATAAAAATAACGAAAGCTCTGTCAAGTAATTTACTATAAAACGTTTGAAAACCTGCTGCAGCTATTACAACCTCGTTTAAAAGACGTATCCGTTATGGATTGAAAACGCAATTTTTTCTTTGCAGATTGGCCTTCCGTCCACAGGTATCCAGTGAAAACGGTGACCGACAATGCAACTTTTCGAAAACGCTCTCCAGAGTGGAAATTTTTGAAAACTTCGTGTGGACGGTGAAAACAGAACTTTTCGAAAACGATGACGTCAGTGTTGGGACCAGCCTACCTCGCGAGAAAGCCACGCGAAAAGTAAACCTAAATTTGCAAAATGGCGAAGGATACTATGCTACAAAGAGATCCAGAATATCGGAGTACTTTGTCTGGCATGATTCCCAGTCGACATTTTTCGAGGTCTTAGAGACATTATATTCGATAGTATCCTTAAGAAGCAGCTCCACTTCGTCATCTGTCTTGCTCGTACCCTCAGATCTACCCGGTTACTGTCCTACTTGCGATATCTTTGAACTATTTCTTGCAAATTTTCAAGTTCCTAACAAAGACAGACACGCCAAACGACAAAAAAAGGCGCCATACGCATGCTCCGTTAGTGGTATTAGCGTTTTCGTGTGGACGGGCGAAAACGATTCGAAAACGCTACTTGACGAGACGAATTTTTTTGAAAAGGGAGAGAAAAAAATTCGTTTGAAGGACACGTTTGGAGGGGCCACAAGCTGAGCTCAAAACTTGACCAGTAACAGACAAACGAGAATAAAACTCACAGTAGACGTAAGGGACCCCACCAATCACACTGTTTTGAGTCTTTTTGCAAACTAGACACCCTACGTCACATGTATTTTTATTTCTGTTGTTTTCTCTGCTCATGCGCAGTTATGTAATCTATCTCATCTCCCTCGTGTCTTCGCATTAAAACACAGGTCAGATATCGTAAGGAACATTTGTTAGTCTCCAACATTTGTTGGTGGTCTCTTAGACGTTCTATCAACGCGTGAATAAACGAAGTTGATCCTATACACAAACACGGATCAATAGATAAAGGAGACCAGTAACAAGAGACATGAATGTCATCAACTAACGATATATTATTTGTTTGACTCTCAAGATCACTTCCGCTCATGCTGTCCAAGTGTCGGTCATCGTCACCACTGTCATCACAGTGACAGTAGTGACAGTAGTGACAGACGTTGCTACAACCTTTGCTGAGGTCATCATCAGAGTCAGTGACTCTCTCCTTTGACTCTGATTACGACTTTCGCATAGGTTGTCCAAATGCCAGTCACTGTTACCAACTGTCCGTTTCTGGACAACAGTCACAGGCGAACGATCACACCCACGCTACTTTAAAAAAAAATACAAAGTCTGTAAAAAAAAATTAGTTTTTCTATTATTCTGGTCACGGAATAAAACGAAAAGTAATTATTCATTCATAACTTCGGAGTTTGAGGGAAAATTTGAAGTTTTGTGCTTTTGAAAAAGCTTACGAGTAAAGGGCTTTCAGGGTATGTTTCGCCTTAAAGAGAGTTTATCTTTCCTTATTTTACATAACGACAACTTCTTTTCATGTAAGGAAGAAAATTTCGAGGGCCTCTTATGGTCCTCTATGTTTCTAGTTTAAAAGCGAAGGCAAGAAAGTGATGATGAGAGCCCATGGCACGCTTTGTTTAAACCTTACCAACAATCGTTGTTGGTGAGGCGATTATCAAGCTACCCTGTACAGTCGGAATAATCATTAACAACTGAAAGCCGATCTACGAGGCTGAATATTAAATATGTTCAAGAAAGGAACCTTATCCTCTCTTGATATATAGCATATATATATATATTTATTTATTAAAAACTGGACTAGGTATATTGGATTTCTACCATTCTGATTGGCTGAACAGAGCCAGGCTATCAGCTCGTATACCTGCTGTGACCAAATATGGACAATGAACACTCAACAACAAAATGAACAAAGTGAGCTGGAAGTTTTTTCCTCGCCAGCAACCCGGCGAGAAAAATAGACAAGAAAAATCACTTGGCAGCGAATTTGAATTAAGCAGAAATTCCAACAGCGTCACGAACAGCGTCGTCTAACACAAGTTAAAACTGTTTGAAGAAACTGTGCCGAAAAAGAAATTAGAAATTTAAGCATTGAGCGTTGTGTTTACAATTAATTTCTTTCATCGATCGTCACGTCGATCATTAAAATTGAACAAACGGTAGGTTTTATCAGGAAGCCTTTCCACTTCAAAATATTAAGACAAGAGAAAATAAAACGCAGTGAAATGGGGCAGAAGCATTTAATAACAACTGTCACACATTCATGACGATTCGGTGCGAAAATCATGAAGCAGTCTAAACAAGTACTAAACAAACTACAGCTGCAAACTACCAAGAAGGCCGAAGGAAGGGCGAAAATTTTGTTCGGCTTTAACACGCAAAATTGACACTGGTTTACCTGCACTCGTTGTAGCCCTGTCTTCCAACAGGTCCAAATGCACAGATAGAAATCGGATGCCATGTAAACGGAGTTGAATCGCTTTTCCAGTTGTTTGAATATTGTTTTTGCCATTCCGTCCGCAACCTCTAAACCGAGAACAACTGCATTTTGTGCTTTGCATTAAACAAACTATGATGGTGAATTCTAATGTTCCTCGCTACAGTAATCTTGCTTCTGAGCTGCAAAGAAATTACTTCTTCAAGTTCAAATTGGTTCTGTCTTCATTTCGATCAAACACGCACATGATGGCTCCGTTGTGCGAACAGATTACAAACTTGTTCTGTTTCAACTCCAGCAGCTAATATGGTGAAATTGTACAGCTTCAATCCGCTTTGAACGATGATTACGTTTCGGGAAAAATCAAACATGTGCCATATATCAGAGCCAATAATTAGAAGATTTTTTTCCCAAACTTGTGTCACGTCGTTCACTTTCGAGCAGTTTTCATTGATTCATTCAGCTTTGCAATGAAACGCTGCAACACTTCGCAAGGTTTTGGCGCCTTTTTCGTTCAGTCATGTGATCGATTCTTGCTCCCTTTTTATCCTTTTTCTCATTTTTCTCTTTCTTTCTTGATTTTTTTAAACAAAAATAGTAGTTAAGTTTTTAATAAAACAATTATTGTACTCGGGCTTGCTGGATATCAAATGATTATAACCAGCGCGCCCTCGTAGAATAATTGTTAAATATATAAGATTTAAGTCCTCAGAAATGTTCACGAACAAGTATATATGTGTCCAGTAATAATTGTTTTAACCCTCGTTTACTTAGCTATGATAATACTGCTTCTTGCAGCCATCATCAGTAGCACGTTTTGAAAACTGTTTTCACATCGAAAACTGCCAAGTAGATTTAAATCCTCTTAAATCTTTGTGTTATGCTGAAATAATACTTCTTCTTGTAGCTAGCATCAACAGCGTGTATTTGTGATTTCCATCATTTAATTATACTACTCACTGCTAATCAAAATGTCATGGACAACTCTCTGAGAAAAAGAAGAACATCAATGAAACTTTGGAACAAATTTTGAAATATTTTGAACCTGTGAAAAATACTGCTTCTTGCAGTCACCAACAGAATTCTTCCATAATATATTTAAATGCGGCTTGAAGAAATTCTCAATCCTATTGGTAGGTCTGATAAAACTGCTTTTTGTAGCCATCGTCAGATGCATGTTTACTTTGTCCGCATTGCAAATGAAAGGACAAGTGTTACATCGTTTGCGCGCGCATTTTAAAGTACCAGGTTGATCACCAGATTTGTGTACACTTCTAACTAGAAAGTTCCCTATGTTTTTGTCGCGTTTGAATGAAATCAGTGGTGATTGTGAAAAGATTCTACCTGTTTCTTTGTCATTTTGGAGTAATTTAAAGTTCTTTAAAATGATGTTTTTGGCTGCGAGATTGTGCGGATAATAAGTAAGCGTAAATGGAATTCTCCCGTTTTTCTAACGCTCGAAATGTCAGCCTTCAATCTCTTTATGGTGGCCAATTTACCTTATCAGCTCAGTTGATAAATCCAAAGTTTTGTTTCACTTCCTGATCGACGCAGCACCACAGTTTCTTTAGAAACTAACCCCCTTGTTTGTTCGCCAGTTATTAAATTACATCGCATTATTTAAACTGACCAATCAAGAATTGCGCTTAAAATAGCCATGCCAGGTCACTTTGTTGGAAAATTAGACTGAAAAACACTATCACTGAAAGAAGCCCATGTATGGAAACTTTGCTCTCTTGGATTATTCTCTCTTGTTCATCTCTCTTAAGAATACTTACAGTACAGCCGGAATCGAACTAGGAAGAATACTATACGCGAAAAGGCATGACTTCTTTTATTCCCTCTAAGGGTACATGTTTTTAGCCGTTTGCACCGTCTACGAATTAAGGATTGAAAACGCTACTTTGTAGTGATTTGCAATTGTTCCGATGTTGTTGCATAATTGTTTCTTAAGACTCTCATTTTGAAGGGTTTTTTGTAAAGTTGGAAGAGCAAGTCTTATCTGCAAGTATTCTCCTTTTTCAGAACGAAATCACCGTGAGAGGATGCATGTGAGCGAAACGTAAAATTCGTTGCTCGCGACGCTCTCGCTCTTTCAGAGGGAGCTTCTCCTCATTTCTATGAAATAACGAGAAACGTCTGAAATGAAGGGAGACGTCTGCACGGACCTTTTGTGATCATTTTCTTTCTGTAGTTTAATTAACTTTATTTGAGTCTGCGTATGATAGCAAATACAATAGGTGAATAAAACTTTCTTGAATGAAATAGGCAATGAAATAATAGACATTGTCCAAACTATACCTACCTATAGGGACTCGCATCTCACTTTCGCTTGAACATCTTGGACAAAAAGGTCTTTAGTCTAAGACTAGGACCGGAGGGGAGGGAGGGGGGGGGGCTTCTGAAGCCCCCCTATGTAACTTTAAAGAGCCAGTGTCACCCAAAGTGCTTTGCGCGGTTGTGTTTTTGTTTTGAAGTTTGGCTGGCGCGTTTGCCGGACGTTTCGCAAATTATACCCTGCCGCACTGGCCTTTCAGCAAGCTGATATTTACAGTAGTAGCAGTAGTAATAGTAATATCCTCATCGCTAGATGTTACCGGAGAAAACAACTCTAGATCTGACTTTGTAGTCAACGCGTATGGAGCTTGATGGGCGTAAAACCAGAGAAGCCACTTTCACTCGATATAAAAATAATAAGACAAAAACAAGTAGTAAGAATATTGACGTCTTCATCGCTAGATGTCACTGGAGAAAACTACTCAAGATCTGACTTGGCATTCAATGCGTATACATGGATCTATTACAGTCCGATCGATTGATTGCGCGATCGATCGCATCGACCGCTGTCGATGGACGCAAAACCAGAATAGCCACTTATACTTTTTGTAAAAATAAAACATAAACAGACAGTGAGCACAAGGAATAATTAAGCAAAACAGCACAAGTTCATGACCATAAGCATTATTTTGGAGCAAGCCCGTAGCTATTGTTATTTTGTGGTAAACTAACGTTCCTTCTGTTTTCATTCGGCAACGAATGTAGCACTATTTCGGCAAACACAGTGTCAGTACTATTGCTGAAACCCGTAGATGTTTTCCTTTCCCTCCGCTACTGATACACGGACTCCTTCAGCCGTACAACTTTGGCAGAACCCGGAAGACACGGCCTTCGCCTCAACTTCCTGAACCCTACGAGGCATCCAATTTAAAGATCTCCTTCTCCACCTCGAAAACACTTCAGAATTCGGAAATATACAACGAAATCGATACGGTGACACTTAAATGTCAAGTCAAAATTCACACTAGTGCTTTCGGATCGCTAACGGCAGCGATGGAAGAAGATATAAATCAGACTTCACGACAATCAAGAAAATAGCGTATTTTTCATATATGAAAAATGTACCTCGGCGCGCAAAGCACTTTGGGTGACACTGGCTCTTTAAAACCGCTCACGCTATGGCCACCAGATTTGCACAGGATAGTTACGCGCTAGTTCCAATCACTAGAGATACTGTGATATAACGTCATTATGACGTCATTTGTTTCTCAACGTTTCACTTAGAAGCTCTAAAGCAATTAATTTACTGAATACTGTATCTGAAGGAGTAAAAATACTTTTGTTGGGTATAAAGGGCATCTATAGTATATTTTCTGATTGTATATTTTTGGAAGACATGAAATTATGCAGAAACATTTCATATTAGAGATAAAATGGCCATTTTGGTGTCCGCCATCTTGGATCCGCCATCTTGGATCTGCCATCTTGAATTTCTTTTAATTCATCTGCTTCATTTAATAAACAAGAAACTGAAGCCAGTTAATTGTAAAAAGTTTATTTACTTAATTAAAAATGTCATAAACTTGAAATTTACGGTGAATAGTGAACGTATAGCGAGAAATGACCTTTTTTACCAGTTAAGTCGGCCATCTTGAATTTTCACGTTTTAAATGTCACGTTTTCCTCAAATTAGTACTAAATTCCTCTTTTTAGTGAGCGGTTATTCCTAAATGATGAATTGTTGCTAGAATTATGTAAGAGGTTATGTAACCTCTGCAACTGTAAAACAATTGAAGATGAAACTCATTTTTTACTAGATTATCCGAGTTATTCTTCTAGATTATCCGAGTTATTCTTCTAAAATCCCATTTCTACGAATACTATCACATGAGTCCTTATTATCACATCTTATGAATTCTACTGACTATTTTTTAAACATAAAATTAATTTCATTTACCTGGTCGTGCTTTAAATTGAGAGACAAACTAGTTACAATGACCACCCCTTTAAGTGGTTAAAAATAAGCAATCATTGTAATTTTTAGTTAGTTTAATTAATTAAATAATTAATAGTTAAATTTAAGTGGCTTTTGCAATACTCTAATACTTTGTTATAATCATGCAAATATAGCCTGTGAATAGGCTCTCTGGTCGGGATAAGAATGAAGAAAACGAAGGGCGAGAACGAGCGAAGAGGCGGGAAGGAGTGGGAAAGGAAGGAGAGCGAGAGGGAAAGGGCAGAGCCTGTTGACAAAGGATTAAGACCGCCATTCCTCCCCCTTGTGATTGACCTGTCATCGATCGTCTGCAAGATGTAATTGTCTCCGGTTGGGCGCCATAAGATTTGGGTTATTTAAAATGTCTTCAACTCCAAATCATTGCGTACTGTGGAATCTACATTCTCTAAGCTTTCAAATCGCGTCTTAAACTTAGAAATCGGATGAGAATAGGAGAAAAGCAAGCGTATTGTTTCGATCGCGTTACAAACCGACATTATGGGTCAAACGCTCCATAAAAGGTGGGTTAGTTAACATCCCTTCAACTCCTAATCATTGTGTACAGTGGAATCTTTATGTTCTTACCTTTTAAATGGCGTATTAAACATAGAAATCGGTTGAGAATAGAAGGAGAAATAATTAATTTATGTGAGAGGTTTATAGCACTGTGTAATTACAAAGGCTTTGTTTGTATCGCGTTTACAAACCGACACTTGGCTAACCGTTGAAATACACCATAAAATTGGGGTTATTTAACATCCCTTGAATCCAAATCATTTTGTACATTGAAATCTACATTCTCTTAGCTTCCAAATGGCGTATCAGGACACTCGTTCGTTCCAATTTACACAACACTTTGATGATGCGAGGAAGAATTTGGAATATCAAACTTTTCCCAAATTCAGTATGAAGAATCCAGAAACAGCCTGTCTTTCTTCCACAGTTCGTAAGCAGCGTTTCTGTTCATCCTTCACCCCTGTAGTATGAATGAAATCCCGAGGAGAATCGCTCAATGCTATTTCGAAGAGCTCACACGTCTAAAATTGAAAAAAAAATCGTTCGCGTAGACGTCATGTTCACTGCTTAGGGACACGATATGCAAATGGATCTGTCAATCAAACTTGTCAACAATCAATGATCTGACCAATAGGAGAATACACTAGGATCTAGTACACAGCGGGTACCCTGTAACGGCGGCATGAAGCCTTTGTTCACAGGCTCCGCCGCGCCGCCCTGCCCTCTTCCCCAGTCATCGCTTGGCTCTCTCCGCTCGCTGATTTATTTTTGCGCTTTTTCCCCACTGAGGAGCCCGTTCACAGGCTATGCAGATAAAGCTTGTTGTTGTTGTTGTTGATCTATCGTCCTTCACTTTTACAGTATTTTTGTGTAATAAAACCAGAACTTTAATGTACTTAAAAGTGAAGCCTCTTTTGAGCACCGTAGTGGCATAACTGTGAGCCACTCTCCAATGCAGTAAAAGTTGACAAGATTACGTTTGCGTAGAAAATCTCAAAAGCAGTTACCAGCAGACAACGTCAGTCATCCTGAATCCAAACATTTGTTCACACTAACAATCTGCAAAACAAAACTCATGCATATAACAACGCAAGTGAAGATAACCTCAAAATTGAATCCGTCTATCCCTCCCTCCCTCCCTCCCTCCACCCATCCATCCATCCATCCATCCATCCATCCATCCATCCATCCATCCATCCATCCTTCACTTTATTTATTGACCTTTTATTTTTTGCTATCAACACTATTACATTCGTCCTTAACATATTCTAAGCAAATGAGTAGAAACCATTTAATCCTCGCGCGTACAGGGAGTAGGTGGGGGGATGCCCCCCATAAGGTTTTTTTTTTAATTTTTCCAAGACGTATACGCGTATGATGCCGTTTTTAGTAGCTGTATGCATACCCCTTACACACATTTTTATATGACATCATAAGTAGCAGGGGGTCAAGTAGTAAAATGCGTGTTTTTCACCCCTTTTAGGTGGAAAGAGCACAAAGTGTTGACAACCGTTTTTTGATAATTTCTAATTTTGGGTAGGATCCAAGATAGCAGCCATCTTGGATGACGACACAGGCCCCCAGCAGTGCTGCTACCCATAATATATGCCTCCTCTCGTTGTGCCCATCACAGGCTTTCTACTAAAGGTGAAATCTTTACGAAATATTGTAACATAACGCAAACCCAAAGGGGTGGTCCATCCCCCACTCCGTGTACCACGGTGGGGGTGTCACTTTGCTTGTACGTCCGTTAATATATAAGTTTGATGGTTATGATCATTTAATCATCTGGCAAGTATTGGACCTTGTGCCAAACTAGTTGGGTAAATTAAACTATCTAAGGACTGACCTTTTATTTGCCAAAGTCAAATGTAACGTCGTCTCCAATAAGCATAAATGGTGCCCAGTCCCTCACGTCAGAATAGCCGTTAGTTCTCATCCACTTCATGGATTGGTGAAGAGATTCACTGGCACTTTCCCCACGAACAAGGTGCTCGTAGAAACGACTCATGAATTGCTCTGTTGCGCTGTCATCTAGGGCCCACAGCGCCACCAACACTGACCGTGCACCAGATCCTAAGAATGCTCTTGCGATCCCAACAACTCCCTCAGCTCTGACCTGTCCACTTCCACTGTGACAACAGCTAAGTACTACCAGTTTAGCTCGTAGTTGAGTCTTTGAAATGTCTGCCATGGTCAGTAAGTAGTCTTCTTCTCGTGGATAGCAATCAGTAGGGTGCAGAGGGGCAAGGGCAATTTCTCCCCGTTCGGCGTTACCATGAGCAGCGAAATGTATCAGACTCACTGAATTTATCCTTTCGAAGACCTCCTTCTTAGTTGCGCGTTTTCCTAACAAAGGCTGAGCGTCCAGCAGACGTCCAATCATCTCAGCTTCCTTTCTTGCAAAAGGTAATGGCGGTTTCCTTTCAAGACGTCCTTTGTACATCACATGACCAACCTCAGGATCACCCACTATCAGTGCACCAGTCTGACAGTGATAGTCCAACGGACAGTCCTGAATTAAGTTGAGGGTCGTCAAAGAAGGAATGATTCGAATCCTAAATTTCTCTGTTAAAAACTTCCCGCATTCATCTTTTAAAGCCGCAAATGGAACGTTGTAAAAGCAGCGATCTGGAACAATGATGATTTCGGGTTCATCCAATTCATCGGCAACGGGGGCAATAATGAGTTGGTAATACAAAGAAAGAGTCGGCTCGGGATCTTGGTCTATCTCTTTTTCCTCCTCTACAAGACGGAAACCAGCAAGGCTTTGTTTTTTATGTAAATGTTGTGTCAACTCACCTTCGTTTTGACTAGGAAACAAAGATCGATCTTCGCAGTGCTTTTCCGATGGAATTTGAAACGTTCTGAATGTAATGTCACTATCTAAAAATTTCCTCAAGTCTTTGATGGATATTTCCTCAACGTAATGGCGTTTGGCGTCTATTTTCCGAAAAATTGTCGCTTTCGCAGGTTTAAGAACCCACAAGTTAATACGATCATAAAAGTAAGAAATGTAGAGGCAAAGGCATTTTCTTTCCTGCCCGATAATTTTCTCAATACCAACCCAAGTCAGAGGTATTGGGTTTTCAACACAGTACTGAGCTGACAATAAATCTGCAAGAGCTCTAGCTCGTCTAAGCTCTTCCACACACAGAGCCTCAGTTGGACCCCCAGTAACACAAAGCATTGCACTGAGAAGCTGGAAGGAAGAAGCATGTTTGTCGGAAAGACATATTTTAAATTCATCGTACCCCTTTATTAAGCCTCGCATATTCTCAAACTTCTTAACACAGTCAAGAAGATTGGACAAGGCCTCTTCCTCGTCTTCCAATAAGGTGTAAAATGCAAGGTTTGTATGGTGTTCTATTTCTGCTTCAACATCTCCAATGTCTTTACTAATTCCTAGCGCTTTATTAACATATTCTTTAGCCTTGCCATACTCCCCAAGAGAACGAAACACAGATCCTAGGCGTCCGAGATCTGCTTCTTGCCCTTTCCTGTCGCCAATTTCTTTTCTGATCGCGAGAGCTTTTTCGAGATATTCTTTAGCCTTCTCATATTCCCCAAGATCAAAACACACAGTTCCTAGGTTCCCGTAAGAGGATGCTTCCCCTTTTCTGTGGCCAATTTCTTTGCTGATCGCAAGCGCTTTTTCCTGATATTCTTTAGCCTTGCCATATTCCCCAAGAGAATGAAACACAGTTCCTAGGTTCCCGTAAGAGTATGCTTCTCCATTTCTATCGCCAATTTCTATTTTGATCGCAAGTACTTTCTGGTGATATTCTTTAGCCTTTCCATATTCCCAAAGAGAATAAAACATATTTCCTAGGTTCCCGTAACAGGATGCTTCTCCATTTCTGTCGCCAATTTCTTTTCTAATTGCAAGTGCTTTCTCGAAATATTCGTGAGCTTTGCCATATTCCCCAAGAGAATAAAACACAGTTGCTAGGTTTCCGTAACATGATGCTTTTCCATTTTTGTCGCCAATATCTTTTCCGATCGCAAGCGCTTTTTCGAGATATTCTTTAGCCTTGCCATGTTCCCCAAGAGAAAGAAACATAGTCCCTAGGTTCCTGTAACAGGATGCTTCTCCGTTTCTGTCGCCAATTTCTTTATTGGTAGCAAGTGCTTTTTCGAAATATTCTTTAGCCGCGCCATTTTCCCCAAGAGCTTCAAACACAGCTCCTAGGTTCTCGTAGGAGGATACTTCTCCATTTCTGTCGCCAATTTCTTTTCTGATCGCAAGCGCTTTTTCCTGATATTCTTTAGCCTTTCCATATTCCCCAAGCGAAAAAAACACAGTTCCTAGATTCCCGTAACAGGATGCTTCTCCATATCTGTCCCCAATTTCTTTTTTGATTGCAAGTGCTTTTTCGAGATATTCTTTAGCCTTGCCATATTCCCCAAGAGAACGAAACACAGTTCCTAGGTTAGCGTAAGATGATGCTTCCCCTTTTCTGTGGCCAATGTCTTTGCTGATTGCAAGTGCTTTTTCGAGATATTCTTGAGCTTTGCCATATTCCCCAAAAGAATGAAACACAGTTCCTAGGATCCCGTAACAAGATGCTTCCCCTTTTCTGTCACCAATTTTTTTTTTGAGCGCAAGTGCTTTTTCGAGATACTCTTTAGCCTTTCCATATTCCCCTAGGGAATGAAACACATTTCCTAGGTTTCCGTAATCTGCTGCTTGCCCACTAATGTCGCCAATTTCTTCTCTGATGGTAAGCGCTTTTTCGAGACATTCTTTAGCCGTACTATGTTCTCCAAGAGCTTCAAACACGACACCTAGGTTCCCGTAAGATGATGCTTCCCCTTTTCTGTCGCCAAGTTCTTTGTCGATCGCAAGTGCTTTTTCGAGATACTCCTTAGCCTTGCCATATTCCCCATGAGAACGTAATGCACCTCCTAGGAATTCGTACCATGTTGCTTCACCTCTTTTGTCGCGAATTTCTTTTGTGACTGCTTCGCTTTGCGTGTCTGCAGATTCTGTCATAACGCTTACTTCTTGCTTATCAGGTTAGTTTCTGTGTGTGTGTGTTGACTTGAAAGTTGATTTCATTAGTAACTGATACGACCACACGTCTTTAGCGGGGTTAAGTAACCTGGTATTACATCTGTAGATGAAAGCGAGAGAAAAACTTGGATATAAGCAAATGGCCCATAGCCATCGGAAAGGGTAGCGCCATTATATACGTCAACTGCATTGCAGCTAACGATTGCAAGGACCTTACGGCAGCAATTTAGGACCTATGTGATTTTTGCGGTATACGAGAACAGTTGTAGTCAAGTTTGTCCGGAAGAGCTATGTTCTCAGCCAAATCCGTTATCTAGCTAATGTGTTTATCTTACGGTGTTTTGTTAAGAGGTATTGTTTAAAACAGCAAACAAGACCTTCAATCCCAAGACAATCACACCCAAGACAGTGGTTGAGTCGGCTGTCCAACATCATGCAGCAGTGAGGAACTTAACCAGTTATGATTTCTTGTATCTCTCAATTCTTTTCCATCACTTTTAAATACACATAAAAGGTCTAGAAAATGCAGTCGTATTTCTCGAAATAAAAAAATTCAACAAGTGGCAAAGGCTTGTCACGCACGTGGTACTTTCTAGCTACATACAGCTATTTCAATTAAGGTCAAGCTTGCGCGACAAGACCGAAGGGTAGTATGGGTAGTTGCGAATCAGTCTTAGTTTCACGGTTGACAGACGTTGGTAAGGAACTTTGGATTTCCTAGTGCAATTAATAAATGGACACCATCCTATTTTTGTTAACGGCAATAATGATTCGGCTTCAAGTTTTCATTATAACATAGCTAGCAAATCCGCGCAATCAAATTCACCTTACGTAAGCGTGCTCAATAATCCTGTTGATTGCACGCTGGTGGCGTGAGCAAGTTTAACTTTGTTTTTTTCTGTCTGTAGCGGCCTAAAGTGTCTTCTTCGCGAGCAACTCGGCAAGTAAATGACCAAGAAAAATTATTTTACAGCAGAGTAAACTAAGGAGAAAGTACAACAGCGAAATTGCTGCAGAGTGTTTGATTTCTTAGAACGAGCAAGGAACTTCGTTGAAAAAGAAACTTTAATTCATTTTGGCGTTGTGTTTACAATTTCTTTCACCGTCGCACTCTCAACAAATGTTCACTAAGGGTAGGCTTTCTACGGAAAACTTTTGACACCAAAATATCAAGACATGACACAAAATAAAACGCAGTACAATTGACGAGAACCGTTTAATAACAAGCGTCACACGTTTTCGGTGATTCACTGCCAAAATCAAAATTAAAAACCCACTGACAATCGGAAAGGACGACATTTTTCTCGGCTATAATTATAATACACAAAATAACATCGTTTTACCTGCAGACGATGTAGCTCTGTGTTCAAGCAGCTCCAAATGTTCAAATAAAATAGAATGTAATGCAAAATAAGTTGACTGATGGCTTTCCCAGTTGTTTGATTCATTTTTGTTGTACCACATTGCGGAATCCGTCCGCGGCCTCTGAACCTAGAACCACTACGTTTTGTGCCCGTTTCAACTCTCGCAGCTACAATGCTGAAATTATACAGCTTCAATCCGCTTTGGACGATGAATACAACAGTTTTTCAGGAAACATCAAACCCTTTTTCAAAACATTATTCCCGGACGTTCACTTCGGAGCAGTTTCATTGATCCATTCAGCTTTGCACAGAAACGCTGCAACACTTCGCAAGGTTTTAGCGCTTTTTTCATTCAGTCATGTGATCAATTATTGTTCCTTTTTTCTCTCTTTCTGGTTTTTTTCCCGTTCTTTCTTGATTTTTATGGTAACTAGTGATTGAGTTTTGAATCAACAGCTCACTGATTGGTATTGCTCAGTATAATTTCAAATTTCAACGAAAGCGAAATGGAACTGCAGCATCCTGCCCATAAAATACTGTTTTAGTAAGCTTATAATCGTTCAGTTTTCGCCGGCATATCAACTGGCTATGTTATAAAACAATTGGTTCATGCTTTTCAGTAGCCGTGCGTACATCGAGTTATTGATGCACTTGGGAAGTTTGGAGAGCACTCGGCTGCGCCTCGAGCAACTCTTACGCTTCTCTCGTGCTCTCCAAACTTCCCGCGTGCATCCATAACTCGCTGTACGCACGCTAAAGCATGAACCAATTGTTAAGAGCCAGTCCACGAGAGGTTCAAAGATCTTTGGAAATGGTCGGAAGCAACCCTATCTCAAACTTTGCCTCCTGAAAGCTTGTCATGAGCAAGTAATCAAATCGACATTATTTTATCTTCTAATACTAATGTGGTCGCGTGACAGGCAATTTGACCCCCTGGAGCAATTTGGGTTCAAAAAATTTTCCAAATTTTACCAACTTTGCATGTCTCTTGGCAAAACAAACTTTAGCCAATCATAAATCAAATGATGTTTCTTAACTAAACTGACCTTCTTCTTTATAGCGGAACTCCTTTGCGGCCGAAGGCCGCAAGAGTGGAGCCCCATACCCATACTAAGAGGCGTCCTAAAAGGCATGCTGGCAATTTTTTATGGTCATTGGCAAGCGGAATGACTCGCGGGCGCGTCCGTACGTACGTCGCATTTCATGACATTCTTACATGTAGCAATTTTTGCGCAGCTGCTAGCCAATGGCGTGCGAGGAATCGCGTAAGTCTTTTGACGCGTGTTGCACAAGCGACTCGCGTAGAGGTAAAGTAACTCTTGAAAACAGTGGATAATTTTACAGTAAAATGGTATCCAGCGGCCATAACATGATGAAAAACAGGATTCTACATTCAAGGATGTAAGGTTAGAGCAAAATCAAGCTTAGAAGTCGAGCAGAAAAGTACTAATTTGCGAACAAATAATTCTGACCTAAAGCATGACCTTTGTATTTTAAAACGAATGAAGCGTATCCGTTTGCCAAACAGAATTAGAAGAACATAGCTTTCCAATTGACAGTTGTAAAACAGAATCAAAGTCATTCACAATAAACAGATTGAATTTACGACAAAATGTGTCAAATGTGTGCAACACTGTGCAATAATCTGTAAACAAAACCAAAAGAGAATTTCTAGTAGTTTCGAAGCGAACACGCGTTACAAAATATAAAGCGACAAATAAAATAACAGCAATCAAAACAAACGAAAAATGCCGATAAACGACTGAATGAATTTGCCTAGCGAACTTAAAGTGAAAGCACAAATAGATAAACTAGATTTGCTTGAATCACGAAACAGAATTATAACTCTAAGTTTATACTAAAATGATACGCTTAATAAAACTATACAGTAATTAACGAGGTCAAGTACCTAGGTTAATAACAGTAAACAAGATTAATTCTGAAGAATTTATAGGCGGCCGATGGTAACCGGTAGATATGGAGTTCCGCTTTTAGGCTTGGCTAAATCTATATATTAAAAATACTAATAGCGGAACTCCTTTGCGGCCGAAGGCCGCAAAAGTGGAGCCCCATACCCATACTAAGAGGTATGCTGGTGATTTTTTATGGTCATGGCAAGCGGAATGGCTCGCGGGCGCGTGCGCCGTACATACATACATACATACGTACGTACATCGCATTTCATGACATTCTTACATGAGGCAATTTTCCCTGGAAGAGCAGAGACGAAGGAAAAGAGAAGGAGATAGAGATCAACAACGGGAAAGGATGAGAAACGCCACTGAAGAACAGCGTCAAGCACCCGCTCAAGCAGAGCGGAAACGAAAACGAGAAAGACGAAGGAACAGTACAGCAGAGAGATAAAGGCAACTAGAAATAAGACGGAACGGTACTGAAGAACAACGCCAGAGGAAAACTGAGAGACGCCGACAGAGAACTGTAAACATGTCGGGTACAGTTTTCTTGATTTTTATCTATTTGTGATTGGAAATAATTTTGTACCACCGAATAATTTACGTCTACGTTTTTGTTTTTTATTCTACAGATCATCAAGTGGAAAGAAGTCGTAATAGAGAGAGAACGGAGAAGAAATTTACGCCAAGGACAGCATGAAGTTACAAGGTGTTCAAAAAGGTAAAATCAATTTCCGTGCTTTAGCAAAGTTTGTTTAACAAAAAAAATGTACTGTTACAAAAGGGAACTTTTCGTCAAAACTTAAACCGCACCTTTTACGGTATGTCATTTAATACTACTCGTAGAAAGTGAAAAAAAGAGGAAAAGAAACAAAACAAAACAAAACGAAAAAAGGGAACACAATTTGAGGGGGTAGTGCAAAGGTGATGGTATCATATTACAAGATTTCACAATATGGCCGCGCGCGTGACTGAGTGAGAACGAGAACACAATACCTTTTCAGCGTTAGAAATGAAAAGATAGGCTAAAGAAACTCGACTGCCGGTCCCGAATGCCTGTTAAGTGGAATATGAATGTCTTTATTGAGGAGAAATATGGATTGCTTTGGCCCGATGCTTTAATTGAACCAGCGTGAAGATCTGATTGCTGAGTTTCCCGGGTGAGTTTGTCGGAATTTTTCAATCATTTCACAGAATATTACGGTATGGGGAATTCGCTTTTATTTAGAAGGATCCCACTATCTCAACTCGCTTATCTCCAATTCCCCGTTATCTCGAACAAAGAGAAATTTGTCTTGGCTTTGGTCATAAATATAATATTTCCAGTTATTTACTTTTACGACGATAACCCGCTTTTCTCAACTTTGAAGAATACCAGTGTCTTTTGTTTTCACGGAGCAAAGTGTAGCCAGGCAAAGGAGGAAACAGCTTATGAAAGCATGCAATGAAGTAAAAGGCGAAAACAAGTACCAACGCGAATCGTCAAGATGTTAACTCATTGACTAACAAAAGAATAACAAAACAGGACATAATTGATATATGCCTCGTTCTTTTAAACTCTGAATCCAGTCATTGTTTACAATATCCTCGGCAAAACCCCTACCAAAATCCATGCAAGTAACGAATCGACGAAAAAGCACATCCTCATTTATGTATCTACTGAAGTAGGTCTTAAATATTTTTTAACCCTTATTCTGAGTTCTGAATTGTTTGCTTGAATTTCAATAATTTTATTTGGCTTCACTTAAGCTCAAGACTTAAGCTTATGTGTGAATTAATTTTGTTTATCACTTATGAATTGTTTTCTTGAATTTCAATAATTTTATTTGGCTTCACTTAAGCTCAAGACTTAAGCTTATGTGTGAATTAATTTTGTTTATCACTTATGAATTGTTCGCTTGAATTTCAATAATTTTATTGGGCTTCACTTAAGCTCAAGACTTAAGCTTATGTGTGAATTAATTTTGTTTATCACTTATGAATTGTTTGCTTGAATTTCAATAATTTTATTTGGCTTCACTTAAGCTCAAGTTAAGCTTACATGTGTATGTGTGAATTTTTTTTGTTTATCACTCAATATTATGCATGGTTCAATTCTACCTGTTACCATCCTCCCCCTCCCCGGGCCTACCCCCCGGGATTTGCAATTTTTTTCTCACTTGGCAGTCTATTCCCCACCCCCGGGCACACAGAAAGAGACGATTCCCCACCTCCGGGACTCCTCATCGACCACAAATACGTTGTTTTGTGTACAAAACCTAAATGACCATATTGATTTCCGTACAATAGCAAAATCAGACGTTTTGACAAGAACTTAAATGCTTTTCTAGAGTTTATTGAAAGAAGGACACTACATGCATAATATAATAAAAACATGAACGGAAAACTGAAGAAAAAACTCTACCTGCACTGGCGTACGGCTGGCAAGTAAAGAAATTTTCTTCGCCACATGTTTTATTCTAAATATAGCGCATACGCACAAGAGGCCCATGAACAAATTGATGGCAGCATTTAAAGGAGTTTTTCTTACCTTGTTTCATAAGAACACTGGACTGAAATCTCTGTTTAACATAAAACTGTGCATCCGTTTTGATATAGAGTCTATTTAAGTGGTCTTATTATAAATATAAACACACTGAAGAAATATTTCTTTGTTTGTGACGACCACCATTCATTCGAGTATGCATCAAACGCACATTCTTTCAACAATTTATAATAAACGTACCGTCGAACACAGATTTTAATTTTGAGAGATTACTCTTCTCTAAACAGTCTGCTACAAATACTAGAGATTTTCACTGGAAATAGGCTCCACGCGGTCCGGGGCCATCATATCAACTGAGAAGTGACGTACTTTACAAGAACAACAAGAAGTTATTTTCGATTTGCCCCCCTCCCCGACTCCCCGGGACAAGACCACTTCAAACAATTCCCCACCCCCAGGCTCGAAGGGCTGGACTTGTCCCCGGGGTTGCCTGGTGGGGGGATGGTAACAGGTAAAATTGAACCATGCATTAGTTCAGAAGGCGACTGCAATTTGCCATTTTTTTTTCGATCTCAGTTAACCTACATGTATGAAATAAAAGCACTGCATTGTGGAAAGTGCTTCTTACTATTTGTCACTCATAATGGAATGTTCATGTTTTAGAAAGTTTAAATAATTACTGCATGCATTTTTTGGTTTTCTCAAAAATCATTGTATTCCCAAGGGGGGGGAATCCAGATGTAAGCAAAGGATTTTTTTTATGCAATTGACATATTTGTACTGATGTGTTTTTGCTTCCTAAAGGCAATCTGGCTTGTTTAACTGACAATTGTCTGCTGGGATTAGTTAGAACATGTTTGATTAATTGCAATTGGCTCTTTACTGAGTTAAGCAAAGGAGACTGGAGATGATTGAACATCCAGTAAACTTAAATGAGGTCCTGCCATTTTGTTGCTCATTCGATCGATTGATATTCAAGTGCTTTACCTTACCTGTATTGAGGGGTTCAGGCGATGATTTATTAATTATTTGTTAGGATTCCACAAAAGCAAAAGGGTGGGTGCAAAAATTTCCAACAATGGGTCTTGTACGTCTCATGAATCAGGTGGATCACAAAAGTAAAGCAAAGTATAGCTTCGGCAACAACATTTCAAAGCGGGAAGTGACAATGCTAGCAAAGTGAATGACGACTCCCTTAATAATTGACATTGAGTATAATTACTATTCTGTTCACCCATTCTTTCTGTTCATTAATGTCACATTGGTCAAAAATTGCATTGTGAATGCTTTAATAATGTATGTTACATACAATATTAGTTATTTGATGTTGTCAAAAGAAAAACAATGAAGTTAATATTATTTTAAGGATGAAAGTAATTTGACAGGCGCTCGTTCTCATGAATTTTGCACTCCAAGAACTGAAAATTTTCTTCAATTGATGAACTTAGAGTTGAGGAGGGGAAAGAAAACAAAGATGCTCCAATGAAAGTCTAATTTATTTGAATTGTAACTACAGTGTACCTTTTATTTGCAGTCCTCTATCAGGCATTTAAGCCTCGACTTTTAGTGGCCCTGGTCAGTTTTAAATCGCCATTGGCGACTGGGCGACTGCCATTTTTTAGCCCTGAATGTTTTTTTTTTTTTCACTGATCCTTTTTTTCTGTTCTAGGCATATATGCCAGCAGTGATCAGTGATGCAGCATTTTCTTACAGTGAAGTTAAGGTACGTGGAAGATATCAGTTAATATATAATTAGCCCAGCTTACGTATCTAATTGTTCAGTAAATTGAACTGGATTGAATGCAGTGATTGGGTTAATTTGGGTTCGGTAGTTGAACACAATTGATGACCAAAAATATGCCTATATATACAGCTGTGTTTGATTCCATTCAATTTCTGAACCCAGTCAAACATAATTAAACAGTTTTAAAATCATTCAAGTATATAGATTTAGCCAAGCCTAATTTTTGTTTGGCAATCCTATTATTCACAATGGAAAATAAAAATTGAACCAAGGATAAAATTGAACCACAACATTTACATGAGTGTGCCATCAAGACTTCCATTTGGGTGGCAATGAGAGCCTTTACATCTGGACTTAAGGGAGGAGACTCTTAATCACCATATTGTTGCTGTGGGAAGTTCCTCAGAACCATCATATCTTGGAAACCCTATTACTTCCACAGATAAGCTGCTTGGCCACGTTTGTTTTATGGGAAAGGTTTTCAAGATTTTCAAGTCACAACCATATTCAGCATGTCATTTGACCTGAACAGAAAAAATGCTAAAACTCAAACAGCATACAGTTCTCGCTATTGTAAACATTGCGAACATTTAAAGATTATCAGGATGCAAAATTTTAAGCAACAGTTTCTAGAAATTTGCTTTATTATGAATATAAAAGTTGTGATGGCACAAGCACATATCTTTATACATTTTTGTGCTGTAGTTCTTCTATTCTTTGTAAAAACAGTAATTGCATGCTTCAGATTGTAAAGAAGGGTGGGGCGATTCGCAAAAAAGTCGGAACTTTACTAGTTTCCTCTTA
The DNA here is from genome assembly GCA_964017195.1 of Siderastrea radians. Lineage (NCBI taxonomy): Eukaryota > Metazoa > Cnidaria > Anthozoa > Scleractinia > Rhizangiidae > Siderastrea > Siderastrea radians. The sequence continues at coordinate 28,338 of CAXHKT010000069.1, forward strand.
GTTTTACTGATTTTCTTTTCAATGTGCAGTTGGGACTGGCAGTAGCTATGCGTGCACAATGTTCAGTTGTGGAATTCATATGTTCTTCTTCATTACTTCACCAATATAGTGGCAGGAAACGCTGAAAACAGCGTATGACAGAATACCATCCACAAAAATCCCTTAGCAACAATGCGAGATTTGTAGTTAAGAATCTCCCCTCCTCAAGTTACAAAATCCTTTTTTCACGGTGATGTGAGATTTATGTGGATGGCAATATGGTTAATTACAGGGGGGTAACTTAATGCACAATGAATCAAATAGTTACACCATGTTTACGTGATACCGGTATGAACTCACCCAGGTATGGCTTGCACTGTTACGAGATTTTGTGTTGTAATCACATAACAAATACAGAGAAGCAAGAGGGAACTGGGGTGAACTTGTAGCAGAATGAAAAGCATACAATGAACTGGTGTCATGCAAACACCCCCTCAGACTAAAGTTGAGCAGCTCTCAAGAATGTTTAACAACATCCTCAGATACCCAGGGGCAGTAAAACCCTGATTTCATTAAAACAGTGTAAACTCAGACTGGTGCAATTTTGTTTACATGAGACCAGTCTGAAATTCAGACTGGCATAAGTATTTACATGAGACCAACCATCTTGAAAAATACAGTTTACCTTACATCCACTTGGATTGCTTCAATGCCACTTATTTAAATGCACATGCTCAAAACTGAAAACAAATACCGTAAACTGCCGCTTATAAGCCCACCTGCTTACAAGCCCCCCCCCCCGGCTATAGGCCCATCCACCTGTAAACAAAAAATACATCCGGTAATATGCCACCCCCCCCCAGATATAAGCCCTCCTCTAGTTTTCCCTGTTTCCTTAATATTAAGCACTCTCACAGAAAACTGCAAAGATTTACTCTGAGCTTCTGTTTTGTTATGTTCCGGTTACGTTCGCGTTGTTGCAGTTTTGATTTTGTTGTTAAAATTGAAGTGAATTCGATTTATTGTGACATTTCAAAGGTTAATTACAAACTGGTACATTAAAAACGTATTTCGATCAACACTGCTGTGGCTCATTTTGTAACGTTTTTCTTATCCCGCTTATAAGCCCCCCCGGTTATAAGCCCCTCCATTTATAAGCCCACCCAAAACCCCTTACAAAGTTGTATCAGCCTAGGGCTTATAAGCGGCAGTTTACAGTGTCTTAAAACATTTGGGGTAGTTTTTCATGCGAGCGTGCATGCTCAGTGCATGACACGGCATGACATAATGCCAATTTTGTGAATTGTGTGCGCAGTATGGATGCGCAGAAAAAAATTGCGCAAATATCCTTAGAACCTCCCTAAAGCCACGAGCTTACTTTTGGCAACTGAGGTAATTAAACTCTGCTTTGTTTCCCATACAGGTTTTTATTCCATCAACCTGATGTCAGAAAAAATATGGCAGTTTATTGTAAGGCTTTGGTTAATAAATGTGTACTCTTAGCTACATGTATGTTCCCAGGCAGACATTATCAATTGAAATAAAAAATTTTAAGAGCAGTTTTGAAATAAGGTTTTATATATATATATATTTTTTTTGGGTAAATTTTGACGTTGGTGATTAGTTTGCCTGTATCCACATACACTTCATGTTCCCTCAGTAACACATCCATACACCAGTAGCATTTCAGTTATTTGGGAGTAACCCTACCCCCCCCCCCACACACACACACAAGCACACACACAACTAACTTCCCAGGAATAATGATTCAGACTTATTTACTTGAATTCACTTGACAGGGAAAACTATTTCAAATGATGGATTCACCACAGTCTGATCCCCTCTTGTCAGTTCATTACATGACAGGTTTCTGACTATCCTGAAATGATTTATGAAGAGGCTTTTCTTTTTGTTTCTCTTTGCTACCAGATTATGACAATCAGTAACATTGCTCATTGGTGACATTAGATGCAGTGTAAAGGCTAATGATCAAACCAAAAACAAATTCAACCACAAGATTTACTACCATCACAGTCAGGGGTAGTAACATAGTGAGTCATAATCTGTGCATCAAATAAAGTCACTAGTGGTTACTGGACCATTTGTTATTCGCGTTGGCAACACTGTTAGTCACAAATTTTTAATTGACTGATTGACCGATTTATCAACTAAGTGGTTGAGTGGTTGATTCATGACTGATGGGTACTTAAAGAGATTGATTTTAATATAATAGTCCCTGGGCATCAATAAGAGTAAACAAGGTACATTGTTATTCCACTATAGCATCAGTTTATCATATAAGGGGGAAACACATACATGAGGGTATGAGTGTATTGCACTGTAGTGTCCCGGTTTCAAATCACTCATTGAATAAATCATTTAAAATGATAGGCAAATATTGTAGTGGAATAATAAATATCATTCAGTGGTTTTACAGATAATGGTCAAGGACATTTTACCGGTACTCATTGCTCGCATTTTTCCTCGCTCTATACCACACAACTTATCTGTCAAACCACTGAATAAGGTGGAGGTATTTTTCAATTAGAACCTTGTCTATGCAATTTGACAACTCTGCAAAAATGTAAATAAATTAAACCGTAGACTTGTGGCAGAGAAAAGGCCGAGGTAAGGTGAACAAAAATAATTATTGTGCCCAATATTTAAGTTTACAACCTAAAACTGGGGCTTATTTAGAATTTTGTAAAACAGGTTCATACCTGCCATCCATCCCCATTTAATGGGAATTGTCCCAATTTTGGAGTTTCAAAACCTAAAAAAATCGGAACATTCCGATTTTCCAGGAAAAAAAAGACAATTTGGAACTGGATTATTAAAGATTGGCCTTCAATTGGTCTTTTTTTGACTTTTCTTTTGTTTTGTGCAATACATGTGGTGCTTGAGACCATTAAGGTGATTCCCTTCAATTGCATTACGCATCCTTTCTGCGCATCATTTGTTGCGTCATTAGCGCGCTCACGAGCGTGCGCACCTTCGGAACTTTATAGGTTTTCTATGAAAGCTGAGCTGTTCAGAGAAATAAATGGTCGTTTTCTCCTAAACGAGCTCGGTGACCCCCATTTTTTAATACATAAATTCAAATGGCATATGGTCTAGTACAAAATATCGCGATTTTGAGAAAAGTTAAAAATTCTGCTTTGAGATATTTTTATTTAAATGCCGAAAAGAACACATCTTTAGGTGCAGTAGGGTATGTACGCTCGCCGCAATTTTTTAAATTTATTTCATAATCTTGATTCCTGTTCAACTAAAATAGTATACAATACAAGATAATTGTCTGTTTTGTTGAACTGCTCCGATATTTCAATGCAAGCAATGACTTTTCAAAGCAATTATAGTTCTCATTTCTGATTACTAGGGTTTCTCAGGAAAACCTTGCGGATCGTATAGTTGCTATTAATGGCTATCCATTTTGTGAAAAAACAAGCACGGTGACCCCTATTTTTTATTGCATTTTTGAAAGGTTCTAAACGTAATTACCAAGTGGACCAAGTTTTAGAAAATTTTAAATATTCCTTCTATTTCGATGGAATCACCTTAAGCAACACCTGAGAATTCTAATGCTAAGACAGTACAGTACAGGCAATATTTTTAAAAATTAATGCAAAAACCCTAGAGCATCCTAGACCCTGCTGGGGGGCAGTGGGGGGGGGGGGCAGGGCACTACCCCAGGACTGGGGTGAGCATGGGGGGGGGGGGTGGTCCCTATTTCTGATTTTATAAGGTTGCCAGGTATGCAGATTCTAATTTGATGAGAGGTGTATTTACTAATAATTACCTAAACTATAATATTGCTGTCAGGTACCACTTGAGATAATAATAATAATAATAATAATAATAATAATAATAATAAATAAATAAAATAATAATAAATAAAATAAATACTAATAAATAAATAAATAAAAGTTGGAGTTCCGCTTTTAGGCTTGGCTAAATCTATATATTATTTCTTTCAGACTCTTCTTATCAGCTGAACAATAATTTTCAACAGAGAGTGTGGTTTGGCAGATTTGAAAAAGGATTTTTTTTCTATGTAGTAGACAAGATCTATGGTTGGTCTGCATTTCACAAAAGAGCCAAAGGATTGTACTTAAACATTATCGAAAAATCTTTGCGGGCAATTCACTTTTAAGTTTCAATATAGCTTATGCAAAATTTCCATTTTCCTAAAATAGACATATCTGCTGAGGGACAAATGGGTCGTGTTAAATCAGCTTTTAACACTTAACAAATACATAAAACCTGTAAAAAGGTAAACTACAGGCTACCAAAGTATATGGTTATCGTTTGAATCCTTTCACTGCTGCAGATTTTGCACATAAATGTTTTGCAGCTATTGAAGTCGTTCCTTCTTCACCCTTCCCCCGATAGATTTCAGGTGAGTCAGGTGTGTATTATTTAATTTCAAGCAAAAGCTCACTTCATGCTATTCGAATAGATTCATTTAGCTTTTCGGTGTTGTTTTCAATCATTCAGAATCTAAAATAAATTTATAGGCCATAAAAACAGACTGAAATGAGAGAATTGCAGTGGAGAGGTTGCGTTACTGTGCGTGACACAAAGAACCGACTTTCGTGCATGGATAACTTCTCGACGGCAGATTTACTATTTTACAAGAGGAAAATGGCAATCAAATAACTTCACATATTCCACAAGGAACAAGAATTTCCTAGACCAGCCTACACCTTACACACGGACTTAACGTTTTACGGTTAAGCAACTGTTATACCGACTTTACGATTTGTCTTTGTGTGTGTGAACCGTGTGTCTGATTTGTTGGAGTTATTCGGTAACCAAATGTAGCTTACATTCTATAAAACCTCAAGAATTGAACCACTGTTTCAGCTCTGTTTTGTCTCCAGAACACTCTGTTTAGGGAGTGAAGGGGTTTTGCCGAATGCCGTCCGAGGATACCAGTAATCAGACGTAATAATTTAATAATGATACTAATTTTTCACGGAATCAATAAATAATCAGTTGAACGGATTTCGTCAGTTTAATTGATCGCAAGTTATTAAGGCCGCGAGTTGAAATCTAGAATAAATTAGAATTGAAAAAGTGGACCAAAGAAAGCAAACGAACAAATTTGGATAATCTAGAATGGGGCTTAAATGCGGATATTAATTGCTGCCGATTCTTCCGCCCGTCAGAAATTTCATCACGCATCGCGCATGAAAATATAACCAATCTGAGTACATACCTCAGTGTTAGTATAAATACTGTCACATGCAATCTATGGACTTGTTTGAAGGAGCCTTTTTGCTATCAAACACTGCAATTTTTCATCAAGAATCTCAAATGATGATAAATGTTACAGCTCTGGTTCAGATTGAGTTCGTTTCACCTAGACACTACTTCATGTAAATTTCAGTCCAAATGTACGAGGAAAATTTTCAATTCAGTTAAGCTGTTTTTTTTTTCTTTCAAGATACTATTTTGCTGTTTCAAAAAAAAAATTATTTATTTTCATTTCCCCCACAACAAGTAGGATGAAAAAGAAGGGTCAAGGCAGGGGCTTAACACTAACAATATGGGAGGTTTTTACATTGGGTATAGATTTAGAGCCAGATAAAAGAGGATGATCTGCGTCAACTGTCAAGGTACTTGAAGTAACTACTGACGAAAGCAAACTACAGATTCAGAACAACTGCGATGTTAAATTTAGCGATACTATGTAAAAGGAGCTTGCCCGTATAGCTTACTGTAAAAAGAAATGGGCAAACATTGAAGGCCGTGGGAGGAACTGGAACATGGTTAACAAAGCAAGATGTTTGTTTGGGAGTCTGTTTGCTTGGGTTGTATGCGAAAACTGGTATGTGCCGCCCAGAAGGGTAAGGTTTTTTTTTTACCATTTTCGCCTTTTGGACTGAAGTTGGGTATGGCTTGGGTGTAGCTGTAGAGGACATATACATATTTATCTGATGTATAGAAAAAGATAGAGAATTAACCAAAGAGAACCATTTGATATGGTATTGCGTGATTTGCCTTGCCAAGGCCGGCATCAATAATTTTAGTAGGGTCAGGATTTGGAAGACCGGCAGCACACCCCTACTCAAACTTTCCTAAAGGTATCAGGCATACAGGTGGTTTTATAATGGATATGGGTATCTTACTGACTGTCAGAAGCATAATTAAATCGTGGGCTTAAGTTAACTCACAAATGACCTGCTTCGCAGCTCACTTGGTAAAACGGCATCACACTAGCGGCCCGGCAATGTGACGACGTGGTTCAATTCCCGTTCAAGGTGCGGGCAAGGGGTGGGCGTTTCTCTTCAGTAGACAATACATGGGGATTGTTTCATTTTATACTGCAGCTGATAAGCATTTGCAGTTTGCTTTGTTCAGGTGTTGTTCAGTAGTTACTTCAAGTATTTTCCCTCTGTATATGTAACGCAAGTTGTACTTATGTGTTTCTAAATCTAATGTAAAAGCCTCCCATATTTTTAATCAGTATTTTAAAAGCACCGGCCATGACGTTCACCTTCTTTTTAATATCTTTTGTTGCAGGGAAATAACTATGTTTTTATGCAAACAGCAAATTGCTTTCGTAATTGTCATGAAAAGAAAACAAATCAAAACTGAATTGGTAATTTTCCTAGTACAATTGAAGAGACGTTTGCATGACGTAGTGTCTACGCGGGAAGAAATCAAAACTTCGCAAGCGAATGTGTAACATTTAATATTCATGCATCTTGAGATTCTTGATGAAAAGTTGGAGTAACAGGTAGCAAACAGATTTCTCCAAGCAAGTACGTAGATTACAGTTGACGTTGCTTCTCCTGCCACTGAGGAATGTGCTAGTTTCTTTGTGTTTTCATGCATAAACAAGTTCTTACGGGAAGAGGAATCCGGAGAAATTAGTACTCGCCTTAGAGCTACACTTAAGATGGTCCAAAGTAGCTTGTTTGCTTTTTAATCCACTTTTGTAGTGCTAATAATTTGAGGTTAATTAACTGACGAAATCAGTTCCAACAGATCATTTATTTATTACGTGAAACAAGTATCATCATTATTATTATGTCTAATCCCTGGTATCCTCGGAGGGCATTCAGCAAAACCCCTTCACTACCTAAACAAAGACTTCTGGAGCAAAAACACCGCCGAAACAATAGTTCAATTCTTGAGGGTTTATAGAATGTAAGCTACATTTGGTTACCGACTAACTGCAACAAATCAGATACATGATTCGTACACACAAAGACAAATCGCATTGTCGGTATAACAGTTGTTTAACCGTAAAACGTTAAGCCTTCATCGTGTGTAAAGTGTAGGCTGGTATAGCAAATTATTGTTCCTCGTGGAATATGTGAAATTATATATTTTGTCGCCATTTTCCCCTTGTAAAATAGTAAATCTGTCGTCGAGAAGTTATCCATGCCGAAAGTCGATTCTCTGTGTCACGCACAGTAACGCAACCCCTCGACTGCAATTCTCTCATTTCAGTCCGTTTTTATGGCCTATAAATTTATTTTAGATTCTGAATGATTGAAAACAACACCGAAAGGCTAAATGAATCTATTCGAATAGCTTGAAATAAGCTTCTGCTGAAAATTAAATAATACACACCTGACTCACTTGAAATCTATCGGGGGAGGCCCAGTCTGGAGATCAGCAGGGAATCCCAGATAGCACAGATACAAGCTCAAGCTGATCACTACAATCGGACAGCCAAAGAGCTCCAGGATCTACAACAATTTCAGAGTGTTCGTATCCAGGTGGATTCAAAACAACCAACTTGGCAGAAAGCCACAGTGATCCAACAACCAACTGACAATTCACCTAGGAGTTGTCTAGTGCAGACTGAATCTGGTGCGAGGTATGTTAGAAATCGTCGCCACATACGTCCAGCGATCCAGAATCAACTACAAGATTCAAGTCAGACATCAGTCGCTCCAGCCGAGCCAGTGTTATCAACACCACACAGCCCAGTCAAGCATCCCAGTTCAACTCCAGTGGATACCCCTAACCAGTCCTTGCCAACGAAGTGTGTGCAAGGCCACACCCCTCCTAGTGTTGGAGCTTGTCGACCACGACGAACTGATAGACCACCTAAGAGACTGATTGAAGAAATCTAGAGACTCTAGCGAATCTAAGGCTTTAAGTTTATTTTGTTGAAATTTTGCTTCGTGTGTGCATTCCTTAGTTATAGCTTATCAGAGAGATTGAAACTAGGAGATCGTAATAGTGGCCTGGTTTGTCGAACCGCCAACATTTGTCTGTTTGTTTTGTGTCGGCAACGACGTTGTTTACTTGGCCTTCCGGTAGTAGGACGAGAGCTTCATTATCGTGGTACTGGGAAACAATTTCCATCACTTTGCTGAGAGTCAGCGTTTCTCCTCGTAGTCGCAATGTTCAGCCAGTTTCTGCAGGTGGGTGATGAAACTGTTAATGGTTTCACCAGGGTTTGGTTTGGATGCAATAAACGCTTGTCGCGCCATCGAAGCGTTCTTCTTCAGTTTGAAATGGTCCGATAGGCTGTTCATAGCTTTATCTTAGTCTTTAGCTCCGCCACGAACGTCGGCAGGAATCGAGTTATTAAAGATATCTCTTACCTTGGGGCCGGCTAGGTGAAGAAGGCAAGCTTTTTTGTGTAGGATCGCTAATCCACGACGCCGTCATGTAGAGTTCGAATTCCTCTTTCCAAGTCAACCATCATTGTGCGAGCGTGGCTGGTTCACCGACAGCGTCGAACGCAGGCAATCCAGGCAGTCCACTGAGACACACGGCCATTTGTGCGAGATTTCCGTGCTGTTTAAACTCGTTGTCCACTTGGCAGCCGATTGGCGATACAAATTTTCGTTTTCTGTTCTTTTTTCCGCTTTTACTTGTCGCTGAATGTGGTAGTTTCGGTCACAACAACTGTTTTATTACTCAATCTAAGCCACATGCTCAAGTCTCCGATGACATCCCAAAATGATTAACTAACATGTCACATAACAATTCAAATGGTACAAACGACTTCCGGTTGATACACTACAGATAGGAAAATGAGTGTCTGTTGAAATAAAATTGATCTTTCAGTGAAACCCTCCTGAAGAAGAAGGTATGTCATTGCTTTGTACTAGTTGAGCCTTTGAAATAAAATGTTTCACTTAAAATCTGTGTAGTTGTTTTGTTGGCGCCATCATTAAAATGCCCAAACTATGATTCAGTGAACCGCAAATAGTTTTCCATTATTAAATAACAATACTTATCTGCAGTAACAATGAAAGCAGCAAGAAATGGAAGCCTGCACAATAACGTCACGGTTCAGTGCTATTAGCAAATAAGATGCGAGTTGGTGCTTGTGAGTGAATAAAGCTTTTATGCGCTTCAGCTATGGAAACTACGGCAGCCAACTAGCAAGGCAAAAACCTGTCAAACTGGTTATGCGGTAATGAGAATCCTCAGTATTTTATTCATGAGAACAAGATACAAGCCTACGACGTCACCCACTTTAATGTATTCCATTGTCCCAACTCACACTAATGAGATTCCACTTCAAAATGAGAACAAAACAATAGCCTATGACGTCACCTACTTAATTTATTCCCGCGCACGCTTATGAGGTTCCTGCACATTTCATTCATGAGAATTAATCAATAGCCTATGACGTCATCCACGATAATGTATTCCACCTCAAATTAATGAGATTCTACCTCAAAAAAGAGGATAACTTCATCCACACTATAATACTGAAAACCTAGAGTCTAGGGCAAGTAATCTAGAACAAACAAAGAAGAGCCCCAGGGGCATTATTACCTGCCGTTGTTTTCCCTCCCTTCAAGGTGCAAAATATATTAGGGAAAGTCAAGATACGAGCCCTAGCCTACGTAGCAAAAGACGAATAATTGTTTCGCCGAGCGAAAACCGGAGGTATGGGGCAAGTAAACTAGAAAAGAAAAAAGGGCTGACGGGTATCACTAGACTCCGTCCTGACGGCGGGGCAAAAACTAAAGAACAGGTATTGCTAGACCCCGACGCCGCCATATTGGCGACGGCGGGGTAACAAAACTGGAAACATGTATAACAATGAGGTTGTTTGTTATGACCGTGTATTTAAAACATCTGTTACTGTCCCCGCATAGAAGGTACCAATTCACGCATTTGAAATCTAGATTTTAAAAAGAGGGAGGAGAAGGGCTAGAATCCACACTAGGTTCATTTTGTCGAATCAAAACATTTAGCGGTAAAAACAAAATAAACCCCGGGCGTTCCAGGTTCGAGATCAACTTTTGACAAGTAGTCACGTGAAAATACAGGTAACGCAATTGTATAAAAAGCATGCATTTACTACTGTATTGCAAAATACTGAAATGCAGGGGCTGGATGAGAAATCAAAGGTTTAATTGCAGTATCTACACTTTGGTATAAAATTTGTGCTGCAGGTATTCATTTTTGCGATATGTTTTATATGTTTTTTTTTTAATTTCCAAAACAGAGCACGCAAAATTTATCTTTGATACCCAGTAGAAAACGTCCGTGAATCTAGGTGCCCACGATTGTACAATTCCAGCTTGTAAGGGCCTGTTTTTGAAAAACCACAGGTTTTCTAGTTTTGCGTGAGTTCTCAGTGTTGCGTGACCTTTGTTTTTTTTTTATTTCTAGTCATATTTGTTTCATGCCATTTTGTTTTCAATTTCTCACCATTGTGCCGTTTCACCGAAAATATAATCACATAATATAGACGTGAAGGCTAAAATGGGAAACACGTAGATAATGAACTGAATCAGACACATTACTTGATTTTAAGGCGAAAGATGGTGAAAAGTAAATACCGGTAAGAAAGGGATGATAAATTGTAAAAACAATTTTAAATACAGTCCACTCGAGGTACTTTTCACTTTTCAGCAAGCAACCAAACTTAGGGGCCGATTACATGAGGTGGGCTGGCTTGGTTAACCGGGCTGGCTTGGTTTGCCGGAATCTCGGCACGTCTATGAAACACACTAAAAATCAACTTCGCGGGATCCCGGCCTAGCCGGGCTGAAAAATTTATCATGTTATCACGATTGCTGGGCCAGCCCGGCTAGCCGGGTCAACACTTTCCCGCCACTAAATTTCGCTTCAAAGCAAAATGGCTCGCCAGAAGATCGATGTTTCTCTTTCTATATAACACATAAAGGTTTATCAGACCATAAAGCTACGTAAAACTGAGAATAATACACCAAATTAATGGATTAGCGAAGGTAAAAGCACTCGATTCATGCTCTTTGATGTAGCCATCTTTTCACACGACAGCTTCTAAATTTAGCCCCCGCCTCATGTAATACCGGGCTGAGCAGTCATCTCGGTAGACCTAGCCAGCCCTGATCATGTAATCGGCCCCTTACGTTACGTTGATGGTTGATGTATTTGGGTAATGTGGCTCGATGTCGCGCCTTTTTCAATGAAAGGGGCAACTCACTAAGAAGCTTTAACAAAAAGTTCGTAAACTATAGCTGCAGTGATAGACTATACGTATACCTATAGACTATGCGTATACCTACAGCAGTAGAGAGACCACACCCAAGCTTCGTATGGCAAAGGGCAACAACTATCAGTGTATTCATGATCAATTAACTCCACCCTAAGAATAAATCGCCATCAAACGCAAAATATCAAGACGCAACTTCAATTACGAGTGAGCAAATTAAATTAGAAGAAGTCCCCCGAAACATCAACTGTGATTTGGCTTTAAGAACTTCCTGTTTTGGCTGCAAAGGCCACATGTTACTATTCGTAACCTTAGAAGTCTTGTGACATCGTCGCGCGCATTAGCATAGCAGTGTTCAGAATGCACATTTTTTCAAAGCAAATGCAGCTTACGCCAAGAAGAACTGATTTCTCTTCCTCTCTTCTTCATTCGTTTATAATCGACAGAAAACGACGTCTGAGCTTTTGTTTCCGATCTTATATGACTTATATTTCAGCCATTGCCTTATCAACGCTTCGTCTTCCGCCGTTTCTTCTTGGTATTTTAAAATAATTAGCCAAATTTATGAAATCAGAGAACTATAAAGTTTGATATGATAAAAAGAAATGTTCCACAGTTTTTCATCACCACGATTTCACTTCATATCCTGGCTACAAAAGAGACATTTCTTGTGTTATGAGTTGTACTTATGCACTTATCAGCGGCCATCCCGGGGGGGTGACCCCGGGGACATACGCGGGCATGGGGCGGGATTTGTTAACTTTGGTCGCCAATTTTAAGCCCGGGATGGGGGAATTGGGTTGCTTTTGCACTTTCGTGGCAGGATACCCGGGGAAAGACCCGCGGGATTTGTAACGCCGCCGCCATATTGAAGATGGACCTGGAAACGAGTGAACGTGTGCCGTTCCCGTCTGCGAAAGGACTGGGTATGTTCGTGAATACTTTCCAACATGGCGACGGACAGGACGGTAAGTAAATTTCACATTCCTCTTGTAAATCTGTCCGCTTTAGCTGCCCATCCTTCGCTTACATAGCGAAAATATTTTTCGGAAGAAAGCTACGATTCTTTTTGTGCCGATATTTTGATCGTAAGGTGTTAAATATTTATAAATATTTATAAAGTCATTTGCCGTTTGCATAATTCATATTTTTTACTTGAATGAGCACACGGAATGTTTAATGTGTAACCTTGAATATGTTTACATAATGTGTTTATTCTGTTCCTAGGTCCTTTTTCACTACCAGGAGCATAAGAAGCGATATGTGGTGAAGTGTTCCACACTAGACGAACTGGTTTGTGAAGCACGAGTGTTATTTGAGGTCGCAAAGGAATCACAAGTGTTTGTCCAACGGTTTGATGACATTTGGATGGAGAAAGTTGATATTGATTCGTTGGACGAAGTTCATGACCGTGATAAATTATTTTTGGTATGCAAAGAATTAAACTCAAACACAATGGAAAAGGTATGGCACTCTTATAAACCCTGCCTTCTTGTTTATATGAGCTAATTCGAAGAGTTTACCGCTTAATATTGTCAGAAAACAATTCATGATAAAAGATTGTGTGACTTCTTTGAACCTTTTGAGCTTTTATTATTATTATTATTATTATTATTATTATTTCAAGAGTACATAATGCTATGGCTCTATATAAGGAAAAAGCCTAAAAATAAAACAGTACATTGTTCCTGTGAGAAACTAATTAATTAGAAGGAAATAAGTCGGAGGACAGAATAAATATAAAATGGCAAATGAACTAACGCCACAAACGTTAACGTAGGAGTCATGTAAGCCTGTCAACCCCCTTTTGCTGGAAAAATTTTCCTGTTACGGCATGACTATAAATTTTGATTGATAACTATTTCTATTTTTAATTGCTATTTTTGTCTTTTATCTTCTAGCAATCAACCCAAAGTAACACAATGAATGTGACAGGGGGTACTGTAAAAAACAACAGTAGAACAGGTACTAAATTTATACCCTTGTAAAAATGCCAAGTTATCTCCACTGTTATCTCCACTTTGTGAAAAGGTGTTTTTTTATGTATTAAATTTACTCCTCTAGTGTGAAAAGACTTAATTCGCTGAATGATGGTGTTTTGGTTTGTCTACAGGAAATCCTAATTGTGTAAACAGCTACCAAGCAACACTCGTTTTAAATAATGGGCGCATAGAAATTGGAGCAAGTTCAAAGGTATCAATAGAATCTTACTTCCTTACTGATAAGATAATAGTTAAAATAATTGAGTATTGGCAGGTTCACTTATCTTTATCAGGGCTCACATAATTGCACTACCAGTAAGTTACATGTCAGATGTTAATAAATCGCTAGCTGATTTAACTCTTCATATCTGTGATATCATTTTTGTTGATTTTTGGCAGTTTTTCTTTTGCAAGTCAAAATACTGTTCCTTCAAGAATGCTAAGACCGGAAACTGGCGATAGAATAAATTTAGTCTTGAGATACCTACCAGACATAACTATTCAATGACCATGTCATCAATTGATAATCTATGAATAATCGATGGGTAATCATTTGATTAGTCATTGATTATTGGCAATGATCAATAAGTAATGTGGCCTATCGGTTATTCATCGATGACATTGATTACTCATTGATGTAATTAATTACCTATTGATGTTATTGATTACTCATTGATGACCCATCTGTTACTCATGGACTATTATACTCTGTACACTATCGATAAGTAATGAATGAAATCAATGACTAAACAATGCAATCAATGACTAATCGATAACCAAAAGTTTTGTGGCCTATTATTTAGTCATTGATTACTCATTGATCATCACAATAATCAATGACTAATCAACTGCTTACACATTGATTACCTATTGATTATTTAGTGATTTCATTGATGTCATTAACTGATGTCATCGATTAGTTATGTCTGGTACCTACCATTTATAATAAGTTTTATTGGTTCAGCTTTCCTTTCTTTGCATTATAACTGTGCCCAGTTATAATCACTGTCAAGCAGACTATTTGTGGCCAAATTTGAATTTATTTTTCTGGTCTTTGCCTAGTTGGGTACTGTTAGTCTTGAACTTTGTTTATAACCAAACAAACATAGCTTAATTACTTTTTCCAAGGAAATCAGTGCCGAACAATCAACTGTTTCCTGTGTGAGTAAAGTGCCACTCAGTGTACTGGAGGAAGACAGTAAAATGTTTGGGAAGAATTCAGATAAACCTCTGACTCATTATCAAATGGAAATTAACAAGGCTGCTTTCGCCCTATGCAAAGAAGA
>CAXHKT010000070.1:0-49000 GCA_964017195.1 Siderastrea radians
TGCTTATTGTCAAAAAATGCATTCTGAGGAACTGTAATAAAAGGTATGGTATACCCCTTGTCAATAACCTGGAGAATGAAATCATTTGCACCTAGAGTAAGCGTCCAAAAACTAAATTGAGCTCTGAGCCTTACCCTTAACTGTTTGAATACTATTAGGAGAATTCTCAAATTCAAAACGCTCCTCGAAGACTGGACGATCGTCTGCAATACCTTCAAGAGTATCTTTCACCACTTTCTGGTCAGAAATGGAATTACTGCTGCCCAGAAGAGCCGCTGTCTTTACTTGGCAAACTTTGGAGCTGTTTGTAGGTTGATCGGGCAGAGAAGTATAAGTTGGGGCAATTGACTCTCCAATGACCGGTCTTGCCGCAGGCGAAGCAGATGTCATAACGGCCTTTATCAAAGGCGCCCTTTGACGTTTGAGGACGAAAATTAGTAAAATTTTTTTGGGAGTAATAGAGGAGACAGCTGATGAAAAACCAGATGACGTGCCCGGACGCTGAACAACCTGTAGAAATGGAAGAAAGAGAAAACTAAGTGACGGTCGATTAAAGGCACTGAACTGACCTAAAGTGAGAGCACAACACGTGAAGAACCTATTCAAACACAACCCAAACAATAAGCGTGATAAACACGCCTAAATACGGTATGCATTACGTAACCTCCATTTCGACGCATAATTCTAAAGCACCGAGCATAAATACATCTCTCTCTCTCTCTCTCTCTCTCTCTCTCTTATCTCTTAACTATTTATTTTACATCCTTTTGGCGAAAACTGGCACGTAGATCACACCCTGGGAACAAATCACGGAGTGGCCTTAAGTGCGCCTACCTTCAGTCCGATTTAAGAAATAAAAGACCTTGTTAAACCCTCGTTAGTAAACGTTTCATTTGACAGTCTTAGGGGTGTGTGTCAGTGAGTGCTATTATTTGCGGAAACGAGTAATCTGCATTTTCCTTTTCAGCTTCCAGTTTTATTTATAATTACTAATGAAAGGTAACAATTAAAGCTACAGCCAAAAAAGATGAATGAAACAGTCAGATGGGCATTTAGTTTCCTGTAATTTCTCAATATTTGGATTCAAACATATTTTAAAGGCCAACCTTCACCCAAAAGGCCTTGCGCACCGCGCTGAATTTCGTGTAACACGGAATTGTTTCTGAGCTGGTTTTCTTTCAAAATCCCTTTCCTCCGGAGTCATCTTGTCGAAAATCGTCCATAAATCATTATGACGAAATGCAAATTATAAATAACAAAATTGAATTGATAAATATGAACGCTGGAAAGCAAAGAACGACAAGCAAAGAACTGGTCATCCATCGGTGCCCAGTTTACACAACGACTTGTATTTCTGCAAATTCCTTAAGGAAATTCTTCTAGACTTTTTGCGTCCACGCATAAGGCGCGAAGAAACGCTTACTTACACTAACTGAAAATTATGTCGTTTAAAGGATGATTTAATTTCGATAAACTCCCTTTTTCCAGAAGTGATGATAACAGTGATAATCGATGTTACGTTGAAAGTGTCTAATGCCACTTCGCTTCTTATTTTGCTCGCACATTTGCCAATCGATCCTCCTGTGGATGCGCATTAAAAAAGTTGTATTTCTTGCAAGCAACGTAATCCTGATTGTTTGGATTATCATGATAGACGAAACAAAAATATTTGAACAAAAGTGTAAACAGTCATACGGAGAAATAGGTTGAAGTTTGACGAATTACGAAAGATTTACGTCCGTGCGTGCATCGTTTGTGTTGCAATCTAAGGCCTAAGTCAAACGTCGAACTTTTCATGTGCCAAACCTAAACCAAACCTGCAAATGAGAAAGAGCTATAATTGTTTTTGGTAATTTGCATTAGGTTCGGCAAATGTAAAGTTCCACGTTTGACCTAGGCCTGAGATTTCGATCTTTGTAACGCAAAATGCAATAAAACAAATAAAAAATAAAAGCAAAGTAAAGCAACATAAATCTGCATTTATACACTGCAACGGAACTTTCTAAATGAGGTGTGGGGATGGCTGTTCACAGGCTATTCAAGCTCTATTGTCATCAGTGACGCTTTAGTTTTCACGAATTATTACAAAAGGCCGCTTTTCCCAATGATTTAAGTCCAAGTTTCTTGGACGTTTATTTACCTAAATTCTACTTTAAAACCTCCTTTGCTTTCGTAAAGAATGCGAGGAATTCGGGCAGCCATTTAAAGGCAAATCAATGGTCGTTGTGTCGATAGCAAGAACACTGGAACTGTTACAGAGGGATGCTTGGCATTATCATATACTTTCTTCACCTGTTAAGACAGCTAAGCTCACTTTCCTAACCTTCACTTTACCAAGAGTTCGCGTGAAGCTTATAGGCAATTGTAGCACTGATTTAGACGTCTATAGGGCACTTATATTTTATGTCTATGATGATTGTAACTGAGCATCATCTAAGATGAGTAAAGTTTATAAGAGAACTGCTTAAAAGCATATTTCAGTGAACTACAATGTATCGGCAATTTACTGAACACGCGCGGTACAACTTTTTTTTGTTCCTAGAAACCAGCAGCATAGCGGTCAAAACGTCGCGATCTACATCCTTAAATCAGGTCTAACTTAAACCTCGTTTAGGCAATCAGGTCATTGAAATTTCTGAAAAACCTCTTCTGTACTTCTTCCAATCGATTCCCTTTAATGTGTAGAACTTAAAAGTTAAGTTGTATCAGGACTTTTCAGGATTGTTATTTTTTTCTTCGCCATAATCCGCGCGTGTAGGCCAAGCCAAGCAAACTGAAGTAAACTACTTTGAGCTAATGTGTTTTCCGTTTGCTTTTTGATTAAAAAGGCCATAACTACAGCGAAAAGCAAGAAATCGGTTATATTTACAAGAACCACCAACGGGACTAAAGACTACTTTTAATTAAAAAATAATAATTACCTCCTTAATGTCCTGTGTGGGAAACAAAAAGCTTATAAAGCTGGATTGCTGTTATTTTCACTTAGTATAATTACTCAGGGCCCAGTTGTTCAAAGAGCTGATAACTCTATCCACCTGATAAATCACTATCCAGTGGATAGTGTACTCTGTTTTGTTATCATTTATCCACTGGATAGTGATTTATCCGGTGGATAGCATTATCCACCCTTTGAACAACCGGGCCCAGGTGATTATAGAGAAGCGCGCGCACTGATTGGTCAAGGATTACAGCATAACTTGCTATAATCACCCCGCACGACGTGATTATAATACTGAAGCACTAATTTTCAAGATGGCCACCGCGCGATTTTTGATGTTTCTGAAAAAAAGAAACAAGAAAATGCATTTGCTCTGATAATCACCTGAGCAATTATACTAAAACAGTTATTCTTCTCAGGCTCAGCGAATATTGTGGAATAATCCCCTCGATTTCGTCTCGGGGATTATTCCACATTATTATATAGCTAGAGCTTGTAAATATATAACGCGCCGTGTGATTATTTTTGTCAATACTCGGGGCCGGATTTTCCCATAATGGCCACACGGGCGTTATAAGCGATGTTAATGCCCGGCTGGTAAAGCGGAAATATACAAAATGTCAAAGTACATCTGATTCAAAAAGTTCGAATGATTTGAAGCTAAATGAAAAGAGACAGTTTCTTTGAAAGTTTTTACTTTTTCTTGTGCGATATAATTTTTTTTGTGTGAGAGAAAACTGCTGGGTTTTGAATGCTTTCCGGTAAACTGTTTCATTCATTCCAATCCGCCATGGATCACTTTTCAAGTAGTTAGGTGCCAGGCACAGCCATATAATAAACTTCTTATCAACTCTCACTAGCTCGGGACCGTAGTGGGAGAATATCGCCCTCTCGGCCCATGTAAGGTAATCGAAGAGAGCCTTGGATTCTGGATTCCACGTTGTGGATTCCAGATTCCATGTCCGTGAATTCCGGATTCCGCGTCCGTGGATTCCGGATTCCACGGTCCAAAAGTGGCTGGATTCCAAATTCTGGTTTTCAATGTTCCCTTTGTACTTTGTTTTCCAAACGAAATGACTTTAAGGACGTTCGCGCCCAAAATCTTCCCACGTTCAGATTTTTTTCAAACTTTTCCTGCAGTTAGAAAATGACCAACTCATGCTGGAAAAGCTGAAACAGTGAGGTGTCGCCGTGCTTGTTTCGGAGATAAAGCGAATTGGAAACGCTGTGTTTTTAGAAGCTTTGGTTATGTAAGGCGAAATCGGCTTTCTTGCCACAAGGAATAAAGTAAGTTAAAAGTAAGTTAAAAGTAAGTTAAAAGTGGCTGGATTCCAGATTCTGGTTTTCAACGTTCCCTTTGTACTTTGTTTTCCAAACGAAATGACTTTAAGGACGTTCGCGCCCAAAATCTTCCCACGTTCAGATTTTTTCCAAATTTTTGCTGTAGTTAGATAATGACGAACTCATGTTAGAAAAGCTAAAACACTGGGGTGTCACCGTGCTTGTTTCGGAGATAAAGCGTATTGGAAACGTTGTGTTTTTAGAAGCTTTGGTTATGTAAGGCGAAATCGGCTTTATTTATTTATTTATTTATCTTCGGCCAAAAACATATTACACAAGGCAAGAAAAGGGCATAATATAAACAAGTACAAAAACACTGGCCGGGGAGACGCTACAGCTATGCCAATTACAGCGCTCCCCTTGTAAAACATAGAAAAAAAAAATGACACTGTTACTTGCCACAAGGAATAAAGTAAGTTACGTGGAGGACTCTAGATAACGCTGATTTATGGATTTCATCACAAATTTGCCTATTTAGTACATTTTTGCAGGTAATATCGTTTATTCAGGTAAAATTAGTCTCACAGAAGGATAATTGCAGAAATATTCGATCGTATTTGAGTAGAAATAGCAATAAAATTAAAACTTCTACCGTTCAGAATTTTGTTTTTTGTTTTTGGATAAAATGCATAAAAACCAGTAAAGGAAGTGATTTATCGAAAAAAATGGTTCACCATGCATTTAAGAGAGTTAAGCATGTTTACAGATATAAAATACCCACCACCAGTGTATTTGTCGATCTTTCTTACTCAGTGCGCGCGCTCGATGCATGACGTGGCGTGACATTACGAAGTGAATTACGTGCGGAGTAAAGATGCGCACAAAGCATTAGCGCGAACGTCCTTAAATTCGTAAGCCCCAAAATTAAGGTGGCTCCCTATAGTCTTATGACCGCGCGCGCTGATGATGCGAGCTGTAGTAATCTGCGCGCTCACATGGAATCGTAGGTTTTTCTTGATATTTTATGACGTCAGCATTGCCAAACCAAGTAAAGCTAACAGTAAATTTTCTCGCCTTTCCTTCGATGAATTTTTTTAAAGTTTTGCACATTTTGAGATACTTATGCTACCTTTCACATACTATTTTTTGGAAAAATTCTGTCAGAGCAATTCAGTTTAATGTTTAAAAATAAGAAATCACGTAATATCGGTGAATCCGTCCGAACGACCCCATATGTTTCCCCTGCAAAATGTTAGTCAAAATCATTTTCACAACATAGGAAAGTTTAAAAAAATTTCACCGAGGGAAAATCAAAATATTTAAGAAAAAAGATGAATTCATGGAAAATCTCTGTCATTCTTTAGATGTTTTGTTGCCATGACAACGGCCTAATCCTGAGAAGCAAAAACTGAAAAATATAATTTGCCATCTTTCTTTGTTCTTTATTATCACACACGGTGCCTTCGACATAGCTGATCCTAGAAGTATACAGGACGCGTGTTACAACGAACTCAGTAAATATGACCTCGCTCGCCATGAGTCTCCCAGTAGCTCAGTGGTTAGAGGGCCCGACCGGTGTACGGGAGGTCACGGGTTCGATTCCCGTCGGGGACTCAGATTTTTTCTTTGTCCCACGCTCGCGACAAACTGAATATTCCATATTTTTCAAGGGTAATTATGTTGGTAACCTTACTGGTAAAATTCAGGAATAAAGATTGTAAGACAACAGAACTAGGGTTTCTATTGTAAGTCTTGCCAGTAAGTACAGTCACTTCTGTAGAAACATCTTGGGATTCCATTCAATTGCATTGCGCATCCTTTCTGCGCATCACCTTTTGCGTGATTAGGGCGCGCACGAGCGCGCGCGTTCGGAACTTGGCAGGCCGGGGGAAAATTATGTGGGGCAGCATTGCTCACTTCTAGCACTCATACATACACTTTACATTTTTACTATTTCATTACATAGTGCTACGCGGCATGCATGTCACGTTACTTTCTATGAAAGCTCAGCTGTTCAGAGAAATAAATGGTCGTTTTCTCCCAGACGAACTCGGTGACCCCTTCAAATTTGAAGAATTTTTCATTATTCAACTTTGAAATACTCGGGTTAATTCACTATTACAGTCAGATTTTAGGCGTTTCGCCGGAACCATACAGACGCTCGATTTGCCCATTATTTCATTGGTTTCATTTTTACGGCAATTTTGAGACGTTTACTGTAATATTGTTCTTCTATCATAAAAAATAATGATTGCTAGTAAAAACTTTGCTAAAGCAATGGGTGTCTCTGGGACAAGGATAGGTTTTTTAATATTGCTGTCGAAAGTTGGCAAAGTACCTATATACCACAGCCTGTAGTGTGAAATCAGACACGGTGTCCCCGTCTTTTTATTTATTTATTTATTTATTATTATTATTATTATTATTATTTTTAATGTACTAGGTGTAACTGATAACTATGCAAAGTTTCAACAACTTCTCATAAAAACTTCTTTTTCGATGGAATCAACTTAAGCATTGCACATTTTGTAACGCAGGATTTTAATCATATCCTGCACGTACGTTTCTATGGGTATTTTTGCTGTTCACACCCTTACTGGGACGTGATTGGTACTGTAAAGCATAGGTATATAAAACTAGTTCTATTTCATTATCTTATTAAACTCCCTGATGAAGTCTGTGTGATCAGACGAAACCGGTCGGAGAATAAAACAAGTTGATAAGATACGTTGCTGTGTGCTGCTCACTACTTGCTCTTTTAAAAATTTTCTTAAAAAATTGTTGCTCCTTTAATTCACGCACGGCAGGATCAAAATCTGATTCTGTCACGTCATTTCATTCATGGTTTAAAATCGATACCCAATAGCGACCGATATCTGAGCATGACTCCAGGGTGTTCCTGACGGGTGAAACACGCGTGGTATCGCTCAAGATTGCGCCTCCTCGAGCTCGAGTTTTTCACACAATAGTCGCTCTTCAGAAGACTGAAGTGGTCCTGGTACAATCACAGCACGATGGATTCCTAACAAGTTGGATTCTGGATTCCAGTGGTTGGATTCCGGATCCCATGAGCTGGATTCCGGATTTCAAAGTCGTGGATTCCGGATTCCACAGGCTAAAATTGCCTGGATTTCGGATTCCGGATTACCTTACGTGGGGTGAGCCCTCAGTCTTTCTCGTACAGACCCCGCTTCGCTCGGTTCGAACCAGAAAGACCTCGAGCAATATTCTCCCACTACGGCCCTTGCGCTCGGTTAATAAGAAGTAAATATTCACTTTGCCTTCGGCGAATGGTTTTTAATCCTTGTCTCAAGAAATGGGCCATGAAATCGAAATATTAAAGCCTCAATTAGCAAAGAAAATTTGATTTATAAGTCATAACGTGATGAATATTGATTTAGATCTTTATTGAAATATCAACCTACAGATACACGTGTAGGCCTACAAATACTAAATAGCGTAAGCATATATACTAAAATGTGAAAAGTGGAATGTAAATTGAATTTCTAGACAAAGTTAAAAAGACATCTATTGATGAAATCCCGCTTGAACCTTTCAGTCCTAATATGCGGCAAACGTATTAAATCGTTACTCCTGTCCCAGAGTCTCCTCATATGCTTCATGGCGTTCAAACAGTGGTTGTGAGTGGTCACCTTCTTCGACAGTCTCAAATCTCTTTCTCGAATTAAGTCGGCTGTAGGTGTAAACTTGCCATTATAGCCATATTCTACCGCGCGTGCACGGTTGCAAAACCTATCTAACTGAGGAAGGTGTCCAGTTTGCTATCATAGGCGCAGGCCCAGACATCAATAGCATAATTGAACAAAGACATAATAAGACTATCAAATAACAGTGTTAGCTCCTGTAAAGAGTATCCGTCATATTTACAAATTCTTAAGATATATAATCTAGAGCTAGCCTTAGTAATCATATGATCGAAATGAGTATCCCAGTTGCAAGGTTGCTCGTTGAATGTCATTCTTAATAACCTGATCATGAGTTAATAACTTAACTTGAACTTGAATATAAGCTCCTCTAGCAACAATCGAAGTTACCTTTAATGTATTTGCTTGGAGAGATTAGGTAGCTGAAAGGAATAAAGAATATATCGACATCAATTAGAGCTTTTTTTCTTTCTTTTTTCTGGGCCAGGAAAAAGCTGGAAAAATAATTTGGGAAAGCGCACAACGTAATGTTATCCATAGTTGTTTGTTTATGGCATGCGACTCACTACAGACTAGTTACACCATTCTAAACAAAAATTGCTTTAAGAAACCATTGTGCATCGTTTACCTTAATATCTCGTTTGGATCAATGTTCTTATGACACAGTGTTAAGAAACTCTGGTAGCCGACTGTCCCCTTCAAAGAAAGACCTCTTAAACTTGAGATCTACCTTAGGTAGCGACAGTAGGAACAGTTTAGCACGACCTTTGTTTTAAGAAAATGTAAACTAGGCAAGAAAAATGATTTGTAGAATGCAACCCCCTGAGTCCATACGGTGTGCTTTTATAAATAAAAGGGAAATGACTGGCAAGAGAATAGTAAGTGGAAATGAGATTAATTGATTATTGCTTATAGTAACGCGTGTTTACATCGAAACAGTTGCGTCAAAGAAAAGTTCCCATGGGAGTAGTTTTGTCTGGATTAGCCAATCTAGAATTGTCAATTGACTTAAACTTCGATGGTTCCAGTCATAATAGCGGAGCCTGCGGGCAAAGCCCGCCAGCGGAGCTGCATTGCTAAGGAAATTTGGTAACCTATCAATCCGAGAAAGTTTGGTTGTGACGTAATAGTCACGTGACCGTCCGTCCGTACGTCCGTACATCCGTACATCCGTTCGTCCGTCCGCACAGACTCTGTGGGAGGAGGAGGGGAGTCCCGACGGGGGTAGAGAATGCCATATTTTCTTGGCGGGAAATCGCGCGGTGCTTTTGGGCAACCCGTGTTTTTCTTGGCGGGAAATCGCATGACCATCGTCGCTTTTGAAAAGGACGTTTCTTTAAAAGATTTTTCCAGAGTACTTATACTTGACAAAAAAAACATCTAATATCTACAAATGGAAAGAAAAAGTTCAAAAGAATACTGGTAGAAGGCGAAAAGTTCAAGTTACGAAAGCTGCCTTCAAAGGACTTCATCGCTTTGTTTTCTTCACGGCGGAGAGTTTGCCCTGTTCTGAAACACAACCGAGTAAGTGAAGTTTTTAAAGGGTCTAAGTTACAAGATTTCGAGTATTACGGTGAAAGAAATTACGTTTTGAAATGGAAATTTGATTTATGCCATTAGAAATGTGTCATTTACTTTTGACTTTAAAAAATTATTAGAAAACGCGCTCAGATTTGTGACAGATTCTTGAATATTTTGCCATGCTGAGCCGATTTCACTCGCGTGGACCGACCTACGATTTTGGAAGTGTAACGCGAATTGCATTTAAGTATAAGCTTACGGGTTTTCGAATAAACTTTTTTTCAAAAACGATTTCTCTGTCCATTATTTTGTGTTTGTTTATTCATAACAGTAGGTCTAAGTACAGTCGCAAGACAACTGCTCAAGCTTTGCTTTTAATTTTGACTGTCCGGTCCATCTCTTTGTGCAACTGTCGATTTTCTTGTCCTAGAAGTTTTCAAAAGTAATAATCTTTTAAGCGAAGCAGTTGTCGGTTTAAAGCGTTCCTCAAAGCGCCTAACTTTATACAGGCTTACTTCGCATCCGCAAAACTTATGCCGGCATAATTTAATTAAAGCGTGTTTGGTGTTTCTTTGCTTTGAATCTTCATGGTCTCTAGTTAGAGAACGAAATAGAACAGTTATTTGAAAAAGTATAAGCGAAGCAGTTGTCGGTTTAAACCTATTATATCCGAAAAGCTTCCAAAAACAGTTCTGTGCATTTTTAAAAGCGCTCGAATTTCAGACAATTTGCAGCCGCAAAACTTATGCCACAGAGTTAAGAATGTTTGGACGGTGTTTGTTTGTTTGATTTCAATCTCGATGGTCTCAAGTTAGAGAACGAAATATAAGGGTTACTTAAGTAACTATAAGCGAAGCAGTTTTGAGTTTAAAGCTATTTTATCCCGTAAGTAATGTGTTCCTCAAAGTGCTTGAATTTTTTCGCGGCTGCTAAAACCTACGCGACATTTCTTCAAAAAGTTTATTACAAGTGCTTCGAAGCTCCCCAGATCCTTTCTTTCGGGTAATCCCAGTAAAATGCCGGTGAAATGTCAGTATAAAGTTTTGACCAGACTAATATTTTTATTTAGTGGCAGTTCATATTAGTTGTTAACATCCGAACGCGATGAAGATAACCCAAACGAGCCAAAAAAAAGCGCCGAAATATATTTCAGACCGAAAAGTTTCAGGACTATTTTTGAGAAACGAACACCAGTTTATTCCTTCACGGCTCCGCTCTTAGGCTTGGCTAAATCTATATATTAAGCATTAGCTGAAAACACACTCCAAGCAAGGTTTCATCGTTAGAAGAAAACACTGTTTTTGCAATTTGTTAGTTTAGTACATGAGCCAGGACCCTAAATTTGGCCAATTGTGTCACCTTCGGGGGGAAAATGACACCTTTTGTTACCCCTCCCCCCTAGGGCCATTTTCCAACGTGAGAATTATGCATGACATTCCCTACACAATTTACTTTGTTTATTGTACGGAACTGGGGAAACGACTTAACAAACATGTCAAAAAAGAAGCCCAGTCAACCAGTACGCCATTTTAATCAATACTTTTGAACAGGGTGTAATCACATGACTGGTCACAAGAGCTTTAA
This sequence comes from Siderastrea radians, assembly GCA_964017195.1. Taxonomy (NCBI): domain Eukaryota; kingdom Metazoa; phylum Cnidaria; class Anthozoa; order Scleractinia; family Rhizangiidae; genus Siderastrea; species Siderastrea radians. The sequence goes on from CAXHKT010000070.1 coordinate 10,990, forward strand.
TGGTCGAAAACGCATTCTTTTTTTCTAGCGCTTTCATATTCGATAATATTACACTGTTTTATGTTTTAATATTTTCATACTTGCTAGAGATCATTATCACAGTACTTTAAAGCCGAACAAATGTCTACTGTGACAACAAAATTTCACTTTTTGGCATCTTTGGTAACTAGTACCCAGTCCCCTAGATTTCATTCTAATCAAACAAAGTGGCCTATCCCTGCCAATAGGTCAAATTTTGCTATTTAGTTGGATTGCATAAATCAGATCTGCTCCTACTAATTTGAATTGCTATGAAAAATGGAAATAGAACTAAGCTTCATCATGCAATGTGAAGTTTCTTTTTAATACTTTCCTTTGAGGCAGTCAATAAGTTACTGTCAAGTGTTAGCGCGGTTTTCTTGAGCGCCGTGATAGCAATATATAATACATGACATAATTTATGACCAATTCATAATTCATTTATTTTTGTGAATTGAGCGAATAAATCTCTCGTTGTGATTTGCCAATTACAACAGACACAAACAACGCAATGAACCATTTAGAACGACAAGCAAATACATTTAACCGACGCCAAGCAGGAAACTGTTGTGAGCATGTCGGGATTGGTGTTGGTTTCACTTTTGATTGGTCGAGAAAGTGGTGCTGTTTTTTTTTTACCAACCGCAGAGCAAAGTAAGACAAAACCAAAGAATATGCACATTACTTTCAACATTCAATTGAAAACTGCTCTGTTCTGGACTTGATTTTAGCACAGTAAAACATGCTTTCACACAGTCTTTTTGTTCTTGAGTAGCCATTAATCTTGATGTGCCAGAATCTCACTCTAAGTTCAGAGGTATTCAAATGGCACAACTGCTAGTCAACTGTGTTTCACTTCTTCAATGCATGAACAAGTTAAAAAATCCCTGGAACTGACAGTTAGGCCTGGACAGTGGCCGAGGAACATAACAGTGAAGTATCAGGTATATAAGCGAACTTCTTAGTAACCACCATCATCCTCCTCTTCCCTATCTCCATAAACAATGACTTCCACATCCTCCTGTGCGGCTTGGTTTTCACAATCATGCGGTCAACACAAGTCTGTGTACATGTTAGGACGTTCGCCATGCAAACGCAGTCTGAAAGTCTGCATGATCTGGGACATCTACATGCAAGAAGCTACAGCACTGCCTCGGGAGCTGGCTTTCTATCCATCCAGTCAATTGTTAGACTTGATTCGTCTTCTGCAGAGCTTCCCATCTTCCATCCGAATCCAACAGGGTCAAGGATTGATGGGCTACACTGCAGACTGCGCCTCCAAATACACGCTTGATAGTTTGCCCGCATGCTGTGCTTTCGCAGGCAGTCTTTGCAAGGTGGTAACTGGTAGCAATAAATCTCTCCATTCTTCGCAAAGAAAAGATTGTATCTAAGATCATTCACGTCACTTGCATTTGCCCCAGATGAGTAGAAAGAGCAGGTCACCTTCTCGATGCTCCGCAAAAGGTCTTCCGAGAGGTCCCAGGATTGACCCAGCTCAGTGAATGCTTGCTTTGCATCATTGTCTGACTTGACAATCTTAAGGGCGTGGAGTTTGCTTTTACCAGCAAAAGCACCAAATGTGTCACATCAGGTGAAGGAATGAAGACCAACGAGAGCCTGACAAACATCTTCCCCGATAGTAGCAACCACTTTTACTGTAACGAAGGTCATGGGTTCGATTCCCGTCGGGGACTCAGATTTTTTCTTTGTCCCACGCTCGCGACATATGAATATTCCATCTTTTCTTATTTCTACTCCGAGCTTAAAATTCACCATCTTTATTTATCACTTTACTAATGTCAATCAACCTTGTGCGTGTCTGAGTACCGCATTTCTGGAACTAACTGGGATCAATGGAACTGGAAAAGGCCAGAAGCAGCACAAACACATCGGTATCTTCTGAGCTGACCACCACTGCATCATAACCACCTTGCACGTAGCAGTAGACGAGTGACAGCCTCCTCTTGGCAGCTGCATAACTCCGGCACTTCCACTTTTCTGTCTCTAGAAATCCTCCAGCATTTCTCCCCACAGGTGACATACAGCTCTTTTTTATTCCGCTGAATTCTCTGGACGTACTGCTCAGTTTGCCATTCCTCGACCTTATCAAGCTCGTTTTGTTCCTCACCTGGCTCAGGAACTTCTTCCATTGCTTAATTAGCTGTGGGGTGGTTATGTTCACTATTTTCACTCCAGGCAGTTCCCCTCGCATGCTTCTTTCTGTATTCTTAATGGAATTTTCCTAATAGGTGTCGAAAACGAAGCTGATCCTGCTGCTATCTAAGCCTTCAACTAAGACCATGGCCATCAAGGGGGATGCCAGGCTTCCAAACGCAATTTGGGTACTTTCGACGCTCACGTTCTGTACGAAAGCCCTCCCATCTATAACGGTAGCTGAGGTATTGGTGACCTGTCAGCTAGCTGGACATTTTTTCGCAGTTAAGAAGCCAACGCCGCCTTGTTGGTCTTCCGGGGAAAATCCTCTGCTGTCGACGTCAATGCCCAAGGCATAGGACTAAGGCTATGTTACAGCCTGTCCTTGACTTCAATCTTCCAACTTTGGCCGGTAATTATCAATCTCCCGAAAAGAGATCTGTCGGCCTTGAGTATTATGGTTCTTCCCTGAGACGGGACTGCTGTCTTCTTACTGAGTGATGTAAACATCTTCAGTTTTTCAACTTCACAGAGTCATAAAACCTCTTCTTGGGAGGGGAGCTTTGAAGCTTTTCCTCCTTGAATTGCTGTTATTCTTGTTCTCAAATCTCACAGACGTGAAGTAAGTCTGCAGGAGCTTCTTTCGCTGTTGAGATGCTGTTGAGATGCTGTTGAGGTCTTGGTTTCCTACGAATGGATTATTCCAGCTCTCGATGAGGGCTTCAACTGCCAATACTTGCTTTTCATCTTTAGGCATTCTCGGTGATTGCATCTCATCATGGTGAAATTGAGGTCACTTTGCTTGTACTAAACTCCTCAGCTGATCGAGAAAAGCACACGTGTACTCTGCCGTAAGGTAAAACTATTTACAGCACCGGTCTTTAACCTGAATATTGTCACGATCCCTGTCGTCTTTGTGTCTTTGTTGACAGTTACCTCCATGGTCTGATCCACGAGAATCCTCCCAAACGGACTCTCGCCGGCTAGCTGCATAAAAAAATGACCTTCCATAAATTCCGCTGTACATCAGGATGTTCCACTGGAAGGTTGGCCATTTGTGCGTAGTACACCAGCAGATATCTTGCATAATTGAACTTGTCGTCTGCAAAGCACCATGGGATCATATGATGAACGGCATAGAGATGTAGCAACAAGTTACCTTCTCGGGATGAACGGATGAGGCCTAACAGCATATCCTCAGCAAGGTGGAAGTAGGACATCCAAAAGGCGGAAATTAAAACTGGCTATTCTCGTGGCGGAGATGCTCCAGGAATTGACTCCATAGTTGGTACACCTGCAACAAGGACGCGATGTTCAAGACGTTATTGTACGGCGACACACTGAAGGTTTCAGCCATTTCGTCAGCCTCAGAGTGGATTGCGCGTAGGTGCATCGGCTTGTTTGGATAGTTATTCGTTTCCCAAAAATTGAACCGTTTCCAGATGACCCGCAGTAGGGCCTCGTAGATGCACTTGTGAACTAGAACCGCATGATTGTACATCTTCTTCGAGGGTGCCTGAGACTGAACCTTCTGCGACTATTCCTGATTCAGTGCAGATATCGCGCAAACCAGCGTCTTGGAACCGTTTGCCAATTTTGGATAGAAGGTTGAAAATTGTATGAAACGTTCCTGGCCTGAGAATAACTTCAGCGTAGAGATCTTTGTGTTTCCAGGCGTCCTCATAAAGTGCTTGTTCCATGACAACCACAATCTCACGCAGATTTAAAATCTTCCTGATATCTACTGAATGACGCAAGATCTAACTGACTTTGGATAGCTGAGTCACGGGAGCATTTATTGTAGGAAGATATCCAACAACATCTTGCATAACCGGTTCATGGTTATGAAACTTGATGTTAAAGCCTGTGCAGCTTGGAATTCACTGATTGTCTCCTTTAACCAGTCTGGCAATAAGCCAAAGTAGGTCCTTTCGTATATGTAATCGCATGAGGCCGAGTAGAATTAAGGATAAATTTTCAGGCGTATTTTCAAAGTTTTCACAAAATTGCCCGAGTCGCGCAGCGACGAGGGCCATTTGTGAAAACTTTGAAAATACAAGTGAAATTTATCCTTAATTCTACGAGGACTCAATGCGATTACTTGTTTATAACACAGAGGGCAAAATTTTCGGAAAACTTTCCACGCCGCTTTCCGGCCCTCAGAATAAAAGTACTCGCTCGTAAACAATTTACCACTCAAGACGTTTAACTGTTGCTCAGCGCACAGAACAAGAAAGACTGACAATTATGTACATCTTAAGAGATAAATAAAATTCTAGTTCATTGAAAAACACACTTAAAAACACTTAAAACACTTAAGTCACCTGAGTTGCGAAGCTTCCTCTCGGTGGAAAAAGTGTCGACCACATCGCTCCAAAGTTTACAGTAGTTTTAAAACAAATAACCATTTGCTGTTTCCCGTAACACATATAGATTCACCTTTTGGAATTTCTCTTCAAGCTTACACCTGATTTCCATACCATTTTTACCAACTAACCCGGTTAAAAGTCAAACTTAAAAGCGATCCTTGTGTCGAACAACTCAAAATCCGTTTTCGTTTCAAGACGACTACAAAATGGAAACGGCGCGCTCTCGCGCTCAGCCAATCAAATGCGAGTAATTTTGGCGCTTGGCCAATCAGGAGTCAGTAATTTTGCCCTCGTCCGAAAGAAAATTAAGAAAAAATGCCCTCTTTCTCAACCATTCAGCATTCAGTAATTTTGCCCTCTATGTTATAATTCTAGAAATCTGTTCCTGGCCACCATAATCAATCGTAGCTGTTCTGAGGGGCTGTGGTCCTATCTTGTCTCCTGGGATGGATGTGGTTAGAGGCTGAACTTCCTTCGTTTGCTGATAACTGGAGGCTGTATACTGGGGGTTGTGGTCCGTAAACCTTGAGTCAGACAGCAATGTAACAGTAACACGGTGAGTGGTTCCCTTTCCTGTGAGTGTCTCCTCTTACCTGTCGATGTTATTCCATGCCAGGTTGAGAAATACGTTAGGTACGTTGAATAGTCACTGGAAGAACCAGCTTCTGATTTAAGTTTGCTGTCATCTTTTGAAGGCACAAAGCTGTGTCATTTTTTTCGAGCTGACAGTAGGACACACCATGTCCGAGTCTATTCAGCATTTGTATTAATTCTACATTTTCAGTCAGCGTTTTCACCCCAAACGACAACAGAATGCGTTTAGGAGGTTTGCTTTGGTCACAGATGTTGCATAATTGAGATATTGGCTAAAAGAATTGATCAACATCTGTTTTCTTGCAGACGGATTAGCTGTGGTGCAGTTGCCAAGGAGGACTCCAGTAAAGAATCTGACCAGGCATTTTGGAACTAAGAAATTGTCTGGTACATGTCCTCGACGAATTGGCCATGGGGTGGTATACTTTGGCATACTTCATTTCCGTAATGGATCGTCGGATGTGAGCAGAACACTTGTCAATGACATTTGTAATATCTGTGGTTGCAAGCCTGCGGCTTTCAAATTCCTTTTCCAAAAGAAGCTTTTCTTTAACCCTTTACCTAACTTAAAAATTGCCTGATATTTCAATAAAAAGTCTTACCTGAATCTCTTCATTACACACTTCAATCGTCTGAAGGGTCAGTTATGCATTTTTACGGTTTCTTTATGACAAACCCCAGCTTACGTGAAACAACTCCACTTGTGGCTATTACACGAGACAAAGTGGTCAGCGGCTTGGACTGAAGGCTCATAAAAACTGTTTTAGTGGATAAAAATTGTCATCTCAGGATCGCAAAGAAAAAAGAGTCGTTTTTATACTTATTTTGCAGAAGATAAATCCCCACAACCTAGATGGGTAGGCCATTAGAAGTTCATTATTAACTGGAAGTGGAGAATAGGAGCAAAGCTTTTACTCACCCCACCCCTTTGAAAAATCATGGAAGATGACACTTTGGCAAATGCTATCACATATATTCTTTAACTAAGGGTAAAGAGCTTTCCAAAAATGTACGTCACTCTTTGTCCCCTTAAGTGGTACCATTCACCCCCTCAGGCTCATGCACTAGTTGTAGGAAGGAGATTTTGGAATTTCCATCGGCAGATGGAAAGGACCCTGTTCATGCAAATGTGGCATTTAACATTCCGCTCAGCGCCACAACTATTGTGGGGAACGCGCTGGTTCTTGTCTCCATTGCCCGGACTTCATCTCTGATCTCGCCATCAAAGGTGTTGTTGCTTGGCATCGTCTTCAGTGACTTTTGCGTTGGTTTGATTGTTCAACCACCCTACATTACTGTGACGTTCGTCCAGATGGTGGATACTAAGATAAACCTTTGGAACTATTACCACTCTGCACGCCTATTGCGTCACTTATCTGCGTTTTGTGTCTTTTGTCAATGTAACATTACTCAACGTTGACAAATACCTTGCATTTCAACTTCATTTAAGATATAAGGAACTTGCAATTGTCGCCGTCAAGTAAACTATTTTTCTTTCTGTACCCTGTTATGGTCTAGCTTTTTGCGCCGTTTGTCTCTACTGAGGAATGGTAATCGCAATGTGTGAGCAGAATCAGTACCGCTTCAATTGGTTTTTTGGCCATTTGATTAGCGTAGTGGAAAAGCTAAATTTATTTCAGAATTCATCGCATAGTTAGCGGCCACCATCTTTTAATTAACAATCATACATAACATGTTATAACACTGAATCTGCAAACACCACCTGCTTGAAACGGTCCTCCATTCATAAGTACGTGCTATATTTATCTTCTTTTTTATGGCATGTTACCTATCGTATATGTTTTAATGGTTGAAGTTTCTTGGGCGTTTATTTACCTAAATTCTACTTTAAAACCTCCTTTGCTTTCGTAAAGAATGCGAGGAATTCGGGCAGCCATTTAAAGGCAAAGCAATGGTCGTTGTGTCGATAGCAAGAACACTGAACTGTTACAGTAAACGATGCTTGCCATCCTCATGGACTTCCTTCACTTGTTAAGACAGCTCAGCTCACTTTCCTAACCTTCACTTTGCCAAGAGTTAGTGTGAAGCTTATAGGCAATTCGGACGGATTCAGACGTCTATAGGGCACTTACATTTTATGTCTATGATGGTTGTAACTGGACATAAATCTAAGATCAGTAAGTTTATAAGAGAACAGCTTAAAAGCATATTTCACTGAACTAAAAGTATCGGCGATTTACTGAACACGCGCGGTAAAACTTTTGGTTTTGGTTCCTAGAAACTAGCAGCATAGAGGGCGAAACTTCGCGATCTACATCATTAAATCAGGTCTAACTTAAACTTCGTTTAAGCAATCAGGCCACTCAGGCGCGTTCCTGGCCATTTTTTACCTGTAAGCCAGGATGCACAAGTTGAAATAATGTTTAATATAGCGTAATACAGGTACATGAATTGCTACAAGCTTTATGACCAGCAATTTTCGTATTTGCAGCAGGGGAAGCAGTCTTACCGACTTCAACTTGGACCGAGACAACATAAGAAATGTTTAGCGTTATTATTAAGCTTTTTTTAACCCTACAGGCGAAATATGACTCCTATAGGCACTTAATAGGAACTTACCTTGCCGCTGGGTTTAAAAGTAGTAGGATTATTCAGTATGACTAACAAATAGTGCGGAGCGTGAGTCAAAATAAAACCAACAGTTTCATCTAGAATCTAGATCAAGAATATCGCGATGAAGTAAGATCATCGCACTTTAGTAAATATATACGGAAAGACATCCCGTTATTGTCATTATTGTAGCTGATTACGAATTTTGAACATCGTGCTACATTTAACAATACTTTCAGTCCGCACGCCAGCTTTACACACTTGAATGACTTGGCTATGGTTTAGTGCTGTAGGATAAAATAGTTACAAGATGGAATTTCAAAGTGAAACGTGTATAAACAAGTTAATAGTACACTAGCTCGATAAAATGCAGGGTCAATGGCACCCTTATGTTTCAATTATAAATGTTAAAAATTCGAATGCCAATCGACGTGGCTTGTTGGCACAGAACTCCTGGGCGACTTTGTAGGTGTCGATGGTCCTATATCCGTAACCGCGCAGGAGAGCGAGACCATAGCGCCTCTCTACTCGCATGGTAGACCTCATAAAGGTCTTAACCCTCCACATAGTACTAAAAGAACGCTCAGGGGTTGCTGTAGACACGGGCATCGTGGCAAGGATGGTGAGGATGGCCGTAACATTAAGATACAGTTCTTTATTGGTGCAGCAAAGCGTCTGCTTCAGAGTGGTTGGTTTGTCTTCTGGGTCAACGTGCGCCCACTTTGCTTTCCATCGCACAATCTCACCGTCAAACACAGTTTTCTCCGTTAAGTCGGATTCATATGCGTTGAAAATCTTGTCTGTCGTATCTGGGTTGAGCAGGTGGATCTTTGTGGGGATAAGGTATTGCCCAAGGAATCTGTCTTGCTGTTTCAGCAGCCGTTCGTTGAGTTCTTTCAACAAGTGATCGACCAAAGGTAGGAAAAGTGCTCTTCTCCAGTATTCTTTAGGTGCGGCCAGGAACGTTGACTCGATGTCGTTGGTTGGTTGCTAAGCGTGGCCTTGTCGGCTCGATGTTTCACTCAGCTGTCATTACCTTTGCTCTTTCAAAAAGCTCTTCCCAAACCAACGTGTCATTTCGCTCCTCTCTTGGGACGTTAATCACCATGCACAAGTGATTCATTGGCTGCTTCGATCTAGTCTACATGTTTGCCCTGTAGCATGTTCGAATATGCCACGGTATTTGAGAGAACAATGGCGATGCTCTGCAGTGCAAAATGCAATTATAAAGTCAAATTGTCACCTTTAGAAGACTTTCGTGACAGAACTGCAGTGCTGAGCGCACGTCTTTATTTATTTGTCAGGACGATCTCCTTATAAATACGGATCTAAAGCCGGCATTATTCACCTGTTTCAACAAAAACCAGCGGGGAGATAACTGGTATATGTAAAGTATTCCCTTCGTTGCAGTAGACTGCTTGAAAGCGTGGGAAAATTACTCAGTCGAACGAAATCCTAATACGTGCCCGAGGAAGATAATTACATGTACAGCAATATCACCAGAGTTGAAACCTCGCTTTCGTGGAATTCTGAGCCTATAAATAAGTGTGAGGAACTACGACAGCTACCACGAATTTTCAATCCCTAGCTTTTCGTTGACTTTTGGGACGACTTCAATTGGCACTCTTAAAAAAACCTGTTGGAAGTTTTCATAGTGCGATGACCCGCGGGCCTATATAGATTTTTGCGAAATTTCAATAAAAAACTTGTAAGCCAGTGCTTACCTGGCTCATGGGCAGGTATGCGCCTGCCGTTGAAATTTGTGAAAAACCTCTTTTGTAATTCTTCCAATCGATTCCCTTTAGTGTGTAGAACATGAAAGTTAAGTTGTATCAGGAATTTTCAAGATTGTAATTTTTTCTTTGCCATAATATCAGCGTGTGTAGGCCAAGCCAAGCAAACTGAAGGAACCTACTGTGAGGAGATGTGTTTTCCGTTTGCTTTTTAATTTAAAAGGCCCTAACTATAGTGAAAAGCAAGAAATCTGTTATATTTACAAGAACCACCAACAGGACTAAAGATCACTTTAATTAAAGGTTTTAATCACCTCCTTAATGCCCTGTGTGGGAAACAAAAGCTTTTAAAGCTGGATTGCATAAAGAATACTGAAAAGTACTGTCTGCTGTTATTTTCATTTATTGTCTCACGAAATGGGCCATGAAATCAAAATATTAAAGCTTGAATTAGCAAAGAAAGGAATAATATATTGACATCAATGAAAGCTACCCCCTGAGTCCATACGGTGTGCTTTTATAAATAAAAGGGAAATGACTGGCAAGAGAATAGTAAGTGGAAATGAAATTAATTGATTATTGCTTATAGTAACGCATGTTTACATCGAAACAGTTGCGTCAAAGAAAAGTTCCCATGGGAGTAGATTTGTCTGGATTAGCCAATCTAGAATTGTCAATCTACTTAAACTTTATGGTTCCAGTCAAAATAAGCATTAGCAGAAAACACACTCCAAGCAAGGTTTCTTCGTTAGAAGAGAATACTGTCTTGCAAATTGCTGGTTGTAGGAAGGAGATTTTGGAATTTCCATCGGCAGATGGAAAGGGCCCTCTTCGTTGCAAATGCAGCCTTTAACATTCCGCTTAGCGCCACAACTATTGTGGGGAACGCTCTGGTTCTTGTCTCCATTGCCCGGACTTCATCTCTGATCTCGCCATCAAATGTGTTGTTGCTTGGCCTCGCCTTCACTGACTTTTGCGTTGGCTTGATTGTTCAACCACTCTACATTACTTTGAAGTTTTTTGAGTTTATTAATGCAGGTGAAAGCCTTGAACTTCTGACTGCAGTGCATTTCTATTGCGCTCAGTATTTGTGTCTTGTGACTTTTGTTAACGTAACGCTGCTAAGCGTTGACAGGTTCCTTGCGCTTTATATTCATTTGAGATACGAGGAGATTGTTACCGTCAAGCGGACAGTTATTCTTCTCGGAAGTCTGTGGATTTGTTGTGCCATTTCTGTCGCTACTGGGGCACTTCTACCAAAACATATGGCCAGGTTCATTGCTGCTTCGATTGCTGGCATTGCCCAAGTTATTAACACGGTATTATATTACAGAATTTACCGCATTGTTAGACGTCATCGATTGCAAATCAACAGCCAGGCACAGGTGCAATCCAACACTGTACCCTCGTACATAACAAGTCGCTTCAAGCGATCACTCATGACCGTGTTTTATATATATCTTGTTTTCATTGCATGTTATCTACCTTATTTCGTAATGGCTGTCTTTAGGTCCAAATTACTTTCGTCGGTATTTGAGATTTCTTGGACGTTTGTTTACGCAAATTCTTTTTTAAATCCATTGTTGTTTTCTTGGAGAGTCCAAGGAGTTCGGGAAGCCATAAAACGTACGATGTGCCAAAGGAAACCAACGATTACTATGTGGATAGCACCGACATACAACACAACCCAAACCCGAGGATTCGTTATCTGAAAATTGTTTAAGAAAGCTTCATAGGGTTTCGGTTACCCCTGCGTTACTTGATGGACAGCTGAACAACAATGTAACTCTTTTTTTCGGAAGAAGTGATAACAGTAGCGATAATCGTTGTTATATTGAAACGGTTTACTTGTCTTGTCACTTGTCTTTTTATTTTGCTTTTGCATTTGCCAATCCACCCTGCTGTGGATCCACATTGATAAGTTGTGTTCTTTAAAGCAAAATAATCCTGATTGCTTGGATTATCATGATAAAAGAAGCAAAAGTGTTAAAAAAAATTAAGCGTTTGTTCATTTTTATTGTTTAGTTTAAACAGTCCTACGCAGAATAGGTTCAAGTTTGACGAATTATGAACGATTCACGTCCGTGCATGTGTTTGCATCGCTTGTGTAGCAATCTAGGATTTATTTGGTTTGTTACATTTGGTTTTTGTTACGCAAAAATGCAATAAATTAAAAGGAATAAAAACTAAACTAAAATAAAATGAAAAAATATCAAATCTGCATTTATACACTGCAACCGAACTTTTCGACTTTGATGGTCACCAGTGGCGCTTTGGCCACCGTGAAAGCGTTCAAAGTTTAAACAAACTTAGGTTATCGGTACCCTACTGCTTGGAGCACTGAATTTTTCCGGTTTCCGTTTTAAAACAATATATATAGCAAAGACAACTCAAGTCAGTGTTTGTTATGGCAAAAATTGATTGAATTCTCCAGCGGACGCAATCGTGGACTAACGTACGCTCAGATTTCAATTATAGGATGCTAACTCGCCATGGTGTCTTGCTCTCTCGTAAAGAAATTTGGAGGATACAAAAAAGCCCACCGAAAAGAGAAATGAAAAATAAAGGACAATATGCCAACCGGTATTTACGGTACCTTGATTCGCCTTAAAACAGGTCAGAGAATCACTTGAGTTCAGCTCAATTTTTGCAAATAATTTCAAGGAAGGAATACACCTTCGTGACCAATTTGACTTACCAGGGCTTAAGAACGGCATTCGCAGATGGCACTTAAGGCTGTCTAATTCTTGTAGCAGCACTTAAAGTTACTTAAATGGAAATGCCCGGAGTTAAGAGTATTACAGAGAATAACGATAATAAATGCTAAAATATTCTCAACATCTAAAAGGAAGTTTTGAAGCCGTCTGCTTAATATTTTCCCGCTGAATAACGTCAGACTTGCCAAAAAGTATTAATTTGTAAATTACAATTGGGAAGCCCCGCAGCGAAATGGAAAGGGTCAAAAAATGCATTTGTTGTTCAACCCGGGAGATACTCTCACTGCAATTTAAGTGTTCGTCTTCGGTAGATCTACGTTGTGACATAAGAAAGCTACCCATGTAACAAGTTAGAGCCACAGAGCAGTATTTTGCAAAATAAACTGTGCGAGCGCACGCAGTGCAATTTAAGATACTTTTGCATGTTGATTATTGAACAAAAAAGTAAGATAGACAAGGATGTTTTCAAATAAATAAATTGATTATTGTCAGTTGAACTCAGTGCCAATTTGTTGAGCTGAGTCAAAGGAAATAACTCGTCAAAACTGTGCCGTTTCTCTTGATGGAAGGTCAGTGCTCAGATGACAATGATTGAAACGTGAACGCAAAAGCGAATGTCAGCTGAAATAATCGCAATGTTACCTTTAAAGCAAAATTGTGTCAGTAATAGAGAGGAGACCTTCTACTAGGTCTTTTAGTTGTTAAATTCGACTAAAACCTTGTAGACATGAATTTGAACTTAAATGTCTTCATTATAAACGAAGCACTCAACATTTCTGTTTGCGCCATAACCATTGTAGTCTCCTAGGTAGCGGTGTTTTGGCTCGTCAAGCAACGCTCTAAAAGGAAGAGCGTTGTGTGCCAAAAAAACTGCTACGTAGGAGACTACAACCATTGTGGGGAACTCGCTGGTTCTTGTCTCCATTTCCCGGTCTCCATCACTGATCTCACCAAAAATGTGCTCACGCCTAATGTCGCACTGATCAACTCTTGTATCGGTCTGGTTTGTCAGACAATTTACTTTGGTTTGAAGATTCTCCCTGATTCACAGGCGTTACAAAAAACCTTGAGGGCTACTGGGTATATATATTTCTATACACCGAAATAGTTATCGTTAAACTGACCGCTATTGTTTTTGCGAGTACGAGTCTTGGGTCTGCATTTTGTATATATATATATCCAGGCGTTGCTTCATAATTTTGTGCGCAATATCGATGCTTCACTTACTTGCTTTGTTCCAATAGTAGCAAACATGCTACTATTGTAATATTTTACAAATTTAAATGTGTCGCATAGTCCGGGGTGGATACTTCCTTATATGGCCAATGTGGGGACGTGCCGCTCGATAGGATAAGGGTTATCGCCTTTATGCCTGAACAAGGTTATGTTCTAAACAGGGTCTGAACCTGCCCTAGACAAGGTAAGGTTGCACGATTATCACCGTTAGATGTGGTTTATGCAGTACTTAACAATCCTAGAGGGGAGACGTTTGCCTGTCGCTAAAAAAAATCAAAATTATATAAAAACATGAGTATGTATTTTGTCCTTTGTCCTAATTAGGGTCCTTAAAATAGAGAGTGTTGTCCTTCATAGGGTAGGTATTTGTGTTTGTTTTTCTTTTTGCCCTAGGAATTTTTATTGCCCCAGGATTCAAATCCTCAGCGGCACTCCCATACCCAACATAGGTCAAGTATCCCATCGTCTAAAAAGCAACATTGAGGCATAACTGCAGACAAACACTGAGCTTATAGAGGTCAGTTGCCTGAAGCTATCATTCATTAACATGTTTTGAAAGCATGTTATCACTTAAACGAATGTAACAACGTACAATTGTCATGTACTGTAGCAGGATGTCCTAGGATATCCAGCGAATGCACGTTACTTGCCTAACCCTCGGACGACACGAGGGAGGGGGGATATAAATTCAACCCGCTAAGGTTCTTTCCCCCAGATTTTTCAATTGACCTTTTTTAATCAACCCCTACTGTTTTCAGAAGCTTTTTGCTTTCCCTTGGGCACATTTTGGAAAAGGTTGGGGAGAATCAGTAGCCATAAGGAGTACGAGGTCAAGCCATTAAAAAAAAGGGTTGTAATCACTTTTTTCCTGAAAAATATAAAATGTTGACAAAGACCAACAGAGTGTTAAATTATATCATATTCTTCATGTCATTTGAGTTAAATACAAGAGAGTGGCCATCTGACGACATAGGCCCCCAGCAGGGCCACAACCCATCTCTTCTTCTATACTCTATTTATCATGACTAACCACTCACTCACTCGTGGTCAATTCACCGCTTAGCAGACATGTAACTGCATTCACCTCTGCGTTGCATTTGGTTGTCACCCCTACATCTTCACTTCCAAGCACAGGATCCGCTCTTCTTTCCCTGGGTGCCTCTCGTGTCATTTGGCCTCTAACTTGCATTGTGATCTATACAAGAAAAACAACGCACAGAAATCCGCTTCGTAAGAAACGGGTACAGATTTAAGTACTGAATGGTTTACATGTATCGTCACAAAATCCACGATCAAGCAGATTAAGAAAGTTTTCTTTCAATTCTCATCTGTAAAATGTCCTGAAACAGAAAAAGTCCAAAAGCCATAATTACGGCAACTGCGTTCACGCTTCTTTGAAAGTCACGTCGGTGTGCCTGATGTTATCTTGGATGTACTCCCAGAGATCTTTTCATCTTCACCACTTCATTTTTCCCGCAAAACGGGAATACTCGAAGAAATAGTATTGACATACATTTTCGGCAACATATTCGCCTTTCAAGACAGCTGAGAGAGCAACTTTCTGTCTTGACGGCGTCAAGAACTCCTGTGCATTCGTGCATTCGTGTTTACTCAGGGTAGAATTTGAGTCTCAAATTACGTTTTAGCTCGGTGACTTTCCTGGTTTCATTGGTAAGATTGGAAAGGCTAAGTGGAACAGGAAGGGTTAAGACTACAATGTTTCGAACCGTTTTACGTCACACCCGCCCGTAGATTTATTTATGTTTGCCCATTTTAACAGAGAGATGCCATTACAGTGCTCAATGTTTGGTCAATTTTTGTGACATTTTTACAACCAAAAGATCTTGGAAAGATCTGCATATTGAAAGCATAAAATTGACCCCCCCTTCTGTATGAGACTTGATTTACCACCCCTCCAACTTTCGGACCATTTTCCCTTTGTACTTTTAGGTTCAAGTTTATATCTGACAACATGCAGTGCACTGAAAGCTGCAAATTTAGCTATAGTTTAGGGCTATACCCAATATGAATGAGAAATAGGAAACTTTTAAACTTCTCAGTCTAATCTGAGACCTCCTCCATTCCTGTCAGTGTGATTTACAGCGTACCCCAGAAATTACCTTTCAAATGGTATATGAAATGTGGTCTACAAGTTCATAGTTGCTAATTTAGAAAAACTTGGTATTTACCTTGGGCGGTAAAGGGTTAAAACGGCTGAGGATAGCGTTCATTACGGGTAAGCGTTACAGGACGTGTGTGTATATGTCGTGAGCTAAAAGTGCTATCACACAGTACAAGGGTCATAAGTCAAGTCGCTATATCTGGAGCATACAGCTATGAATTCATAAATCAATGATTTACTTCACATTTGTATTCGCAAGTTGACTCACTGAAGCCTTTGATTTGATAATTTCTACGTTTGAGTAAGATCCAAGATGACAGCCATCTTTTCCGCCATTTTGAAAGACGTCATAGGCCCCCAACAGTGCTACAACCCATAATGTCTGCCCCATCTTGTACAGCATATCACAGGCTATTTATCAAAGGTAAAATCTTTTCGAAATATTGTAACACAACAAAAAACCAAGGGGGATCCATCAACTCCTCTCTTGTACCACGGTGGGTGTAGGAGTTTGCGTGTACGTCCAAGAGTTAACTCACAGTTCGTGGGATAAATATTTGTTTCTTTCTCCCAGCTAACAAAACTTAGAGAGATTTGCGCCAACGACTTCGTACAACGATGCAATAGAGAAGCGAGAGGAAAGTTTAAAACACGTCGCGTGGCAGAGTGAACAGGAAATGTCAAGAACTCATTTGATATTTAATGTCACAAAGTCAGGTAAACATTCAGCGATGAGATTGGAAGTAATTTTTGAAAAAACAAAAAAAAAATCAAAAAAAAAAACTGCAACTCTGTTTTCAATATAACATCTTGAATTTATAAAACACCTCCCTTGAGTCCAATATGTCAATGTAAATAACGGATATTGTTATTATACGCTTCTCGAAACTTAGCTCCATTATTATTTGGTAGTTTATTGGCCAATTCATTGAGCACTTTTTAATACCAAACACTGCTTGCGTACATCTGTTTAAACAATGTGATAGTGTGGCGAGTAACATATAGTAAAACGGTAATTAAGTTTGTATTCCGTAAAATTGCTCAAAATATGCGCCCCGGTATACTTCATGACTAGGCAAAGCATCCAGAGGTAGTAATACTAAATACATAAATTGCATTATTATAAATGACAGTCCAAAAACGTACCAAAAGCGTACTGAATTTTGCTTAACTTACCAACACATGGTTTAATACACTCACAATCTGAGCAAAAGCGTTTGTAGCGCATTAGTGCCTGTTTTTGCGCCATTTTTATCACCAGCTTGTCCCATATCACTATCAAAACAAGAGATGCTTAAATATATTGCGTTAGATAGGTATATTCATACGATACAATATTACAAAAAGCATGGAGAATCGTGTTTCAAGAGAGAAATAAGATCAGAATAATGAACGGCAATAGTCGTGGTTACACACACAATGTTAAAGGTGCTTTACCCGCAGTATTTATACCACGTTAATTTGTTCTTGCCTTATTCCCAAGTAAGAGCGGTTAAACGTGAGCTAGATTAACTCGGTAACATTCAAATAAACGTCAGTTTTGGCATCACTTGGCTGGCACATTGACCAAATTCACACAGCCGTGGTTACACCACCCAAGGTAAACATGATTTCCCCACTTTAATTTTGTCTTGGAGATTATCTGGAGAAAAAATGATCGTTTGACTCCCTGTTACATAGTTTTCCTGCGGTAAGGACCAAGGCAAGCCTGGAAGACAGGGTATTTGCGATGCCTGCCTGTGCTTTAGTTATGGAACTCTCTTTCAATCTCACTGGGTGACCTTGTCTCTGCTGACAACAACGCGGAGAACGACCGGAAAGCCTTTCACTGCTTACGACCTTTATTCAAAATGAAAGTAGTCATGCCTTAAACTGATGATTGCAATACAAAGGAGTACGCCTAGCGCAACAAAAAAAAGCACTCTCGATCACCTCTTTTTGTACAGTATATATTGCGAATACAGTTTTTCATTTTCTTTTCTTGAATCCACGGTGACTTATTTTTTCCTATTGCAATTCCTGGATGTTAAGTATATCAATCCTAAAAAGACCAAAGTTATGATCTTTCAGAAAAGTGCTAAGAAATGTACTGAGTCTAGCTTTCACATAGTCAATGAAATCATTGAAATCGTTCAAAACTATACCTATCTAGGTACGGTAATCTCTTCAACGGGTAACTTTTCAATGGCACTTGACAAGTTGAAAGAGAAGGCCCTCCACGCTCTTTTTAGTCTTAGAAAACATACGAATATAAGCAAATTGTCTCCACTCCTTGCAAATATAATGTTTGACATGATGATTTCTCCAATTTTAACATATAACAGCGAAATCTGGGGAGTATAATATGTAAAACCCGATTTCAAGTCTTGGGACAGTTCGCAGATTGAAAAAACTCATCTTCAGTTCTGCAAACGTTATCTAGAAGTAAGCAATAAAGCATCAAATATGGCACGTAGAGCTGAAATCTAAGAACTGGAAGATTTCCTCTTATTATAGCTATTAATCAGAAAATAATTAATTACTTTTTATATCTCCATAATAAGGGAAATGACTCTATTGTTAAACAGATTTTTTTTAATGTCGGCAGATCTTCATCCTCTGGTAAAAGTAGTTTCTACTCTAGTGTTATGAGGATGTCTGAATACTATAATTTGCCTGATTTTTACCCCAATGTCCTAAATAAATCTAAGATAAAACACTGTATAAGCCTAATGCAACACAAATATATCCTACACTGGCAACATTCTATTCAACACGCAAAGAAACTAGAATTTTATAACACTTTTAAAAACGAATACACATCTTCTTGTTATCTAGAACTTACAAGCAAGTTAAATGAAAGGAAAGAATTAGTGAAATTCAGAATAGGTAATCACAAACTAATGATCGAAACTGGTATATATAGTCAAATCCCGAGAGTTAATAGACTTTGCCCTACTTGCGGATCTAATCAAATTGAGGATGAAATTCACTTACTTTTTCACTGTCCTAAATACTCAATTTTTAGAGACAGGTTTTACAGGAAACTAGAGTATCACCTACCATATATAAAACGATTGTCTACATTGGAAGCTACAAAAGAATTAATGAATTCTAATAATTATTTTGTAAACATTCAATCGCTGAGATTCATTCTATCATGCTTAAATTTACGCAATAATTTATTATCAATTCAGACTGATGTAACTTAATTCTTATCTCCTTATATAATTATTACATTATAAATTCTTTTTGTTGAGTTGTATGCTTTTGCAATACTGTAATAACCTATAGTCATGCAAATAAAGCTATCGTGGTTGTTTCCGACAGCCTATAGGTGCATTGGCGGTATAAAATCGAACCAACTTGAAGTCAGGTTTTATCAAATATTGAGCATACGTATATTAAAGCACTAGCATGGCTGCAAAATTGTCTGTAAAATCAAAACTCCAAAAGGATGACAATCTTACTTAACTTGCCAGCACATGCAAGCAATAGAAGCAAAAGCGCAGCACTAGTAGTGCCTAAAATAAGTGTGCGTTTTCGCGCCATTTTTATCAGCTTATGTTAGAACTTGACCGATATCATTATCAAAACAAATCATGCTTAAATATATTGCGCTCAGTGGGTTTACATGTTGGTCATATATCAACTATAAAAGCAAATGACGTTAAAAAATGTTGCGTTCAGTGCAAACATAGCAATTTTTTTCTGTCGTGGTCGTAACGTTTTAGAGAAGTGTATTAAATGTAAATAACATTTTAGCCGTGGCTATAAACACTCTCAAAAAAGAATTACCGCGGTAATTTTACAGCTGAAAATTTTACTGTGGTGTTCCTAAACCGAATTGATCGGTCGAGAGCGGTTACACTCGAGCAAGTTTACTGCGGTGACATTCTCATCCAATCAACAAGGCTAGAACTAAATAAGAAAAACGTTATCTCAGTTTCGTCCGACATTTGCCGGTTGATGTTTGAAAAGGACATTTGACGAAGGTACGCTCACAAGGGCGCAAAACTAAGGGCCTTTTAAACTAAGGGGGGGGGGGGTGGAGGGTGAATGTAACCCCTTCACCCCTGCCCAAGGTTTTCGTGCGATTGCTTTTAACAAAAGAGTAATTTCAACACCTGCGGTTTTTTTAATAACTGTCTGTTTCTTTTTGAGACACATTTTGGGAAACGGTTTGGTAGGGAGTCGGTTGATAGAGATAAATAGTATGTTTTCAAGGCTTTGAAATAATAATGCTTTATTCAGTGATTAAATCAAACTAATCATCAATTACACTTTTGTTACGCCTGAATAATTGACCAAGCTCTCGGTAGCTCTGCCTTCACTAAATCAAAGTGAAAGTGAGTCTTTCAGGAGATCGCTGAGGTGTTCACATACCAAATGGAACCTGTCTGTTTGATTTGCTATGTAAACCATTCCTTGTTCCTTCACAGACTCATAATAGTAAATGTAGAGCGGTGGAAGCTATGTCATGAAGCAGGCTAGCGGAGCTACTTGTATTATCTGACCATACTGATACAACGGAACATAACATACAATCAAAATAGGCTGAAGCCCTCCAGCACGGTGTTGCTAACTACAAAACAAGGTTTTCTCTGGCGTTGTGGCACTCCGATGAGAAAACATGGCGGTGAGCGAACGAAGAACCTTTCAGTGCGCTTCAAACCTTTTGTTGAAAATTAAATACGTCAACCGCAAAGTACAGAAGCCACCCAAAACTGATTGAAAACCCTGAAACTAAAACAGATCAAGTAAACCTTTTACTTTTCAATTACGTGTCCTCCATAGAAATACAGAAATACTGCTTGTTGTATTTTGATAATTGCACCCGTTAGTCATTTTGTTAACTTTTCTTTACAGGAAACTATTTGAATTTACATGTTTACCTGCGCAAATATTTTCTGTACGGCAGGCAGTGCACCTTTGAAATTTAAATCCGTTTATAATCCGGCCTGGTAAAATCATTCGCAATTAGCGCTTCTTTGTAACCTGTATAATTAGTGCAAATTAAGTTAAAAGCTGATTTTTTGGTTGGATCCATCGTCCATATATTAACACGTTTTCCGGTTTCTTACATGTCTATTTGCAGTATGCCAATTTTTATCAAAATGAATATTGACTGTCTGAAACTTGCTGCACGAATTATTTTTGTCACAGCATAACAGCAAACGTCTTTTGTTAAAATAAAAATGCAAAAAAGTTACCAATTAATCTTACTTAACTAGTGGAGGCATAAAAATACATTCCCAATCCAAGTAAAGGGTGTAGAAACATTAGCTGGCGACGTTTACTGAAATGTGCGATGTCGCGCCATTTTTAACAATAATGTAGTCACCGCTTGGACCACACCAGGCAAGGGACTTTGATACGGATAAGTAAACTCCGCTATAAAATCAAATGACACTTTAAAGTGTTGTATGTTTAACAATAGGGTAGGCTTCGCTTGGACCATCTCATGCAAGGGACTTTGATACGGATAAGTAAACTCCGCCACAAAATCAAATGACACGTTAAAGTGTTGTATTTTTAACGATAGTGTAGTCACCGCTTGGACCTTATCAGGCAAGGAACTTTGACACGGATAAGTAAACTCCGCTACAAAATAAAATGACACTTTAAAGTGTTGTATTTTTAACGATAGTGTAGTCACCGCTTGGACCTTATCAGGCAAGGGACTTTGATACGGATAAGTAAACTCCGCTACAAAATCAATGGACACTTTAAAGTGTTGTATTAATTTCGTGGCCGCACTAGAAAGTGAAAATTCGAAGAAAGGGTACCTGATGCCTGCCTAACCAGCCCCCTCATGCAAACACACTCACTTTCAATCAAACGTTACAGAAGCATCGGTAGCGTCTTCTTCTTCAGTGTGCTTTTTCGCGCCATTTTTTAATAACACCTCACTGTTACAACTAGTCCAATATCATGCCAGGGAATTTGTAACTTAGTAAAGTTCCGCCATCTTGGAATGATAAAATATGGTGCCTTAACATAATCTTTCCACAGCACTCGAAAGTAAAACTGCAAGGGCAATTATTTTAATTAGTCTAATTTATTTTGTATTATTCTTAACCGAAAGAAGGCGTTAAAGTACTGTATGAAAACCTGCACGTCTCGCCCCTCCTCTTGGAAGGAAGTAATATCAGCCATCTGCTTCTTTCTATTAATACTAGCGTGCGAAGATAATTATTTAACAGCTCCAAACCGTGTATATTTAAACATTCTGCACTGTACTGAAAATGACTTTATGGCATAAATGTAAAATTGTAAATAAATGGTGAGTTTCTTGAGGTAGCTATAGCGAGGTTCACCAGGCTCGCCCTTTCTTCACGTACAGCACATAGTTATTACGAAATACAACAACTTGTGATTTTTATCGTAAGACGTACATTTATTTCTTCCACAGTTTCAGTGCCGCTTAATTTAAAAAAAAAGGTATTGTTTAGACTTGCCTATGATTAACAAGACATTCAACAAACTCCCAGTCTAAGCTTCGAAATTGGTTGGAAAACATCCTTTACAAGTCCGGCCTCTTTTACTGTAAATCGAGATTACACCTGGCCATGAGCTCATCAGTTGAGTAACAAAACATTATTCGGTTCTAACCTTTCCTTGACGTTTGTGTGCCAGGTTTCCTCAATGATTTTTTTCGCAATAAAGCTGTACTAAATCAAATAGAAGAACGACTGATTACCATAACATTTTGTGCTTGCAAACCAAAAAGAACCAAGTTTATAAGGCCCGGACTTGTAACGGATATTTTACGATAGCGCAGTCTGCCTTTTTGTGCTATTTAAGCCTTAGTTGCCTCATAGTCTGATATCAGTGAACACGAAAGCGTTTCCACGAGTTTATTTCGTTGTCAAGATAAATGCCTGCGGTAACTGGTTTTTAATACAAGGTGTGGGCCCAGAGTTAAAAGAAACGGAAAGTTCCGAGCCTCATTTGTTTAATTTCTTTGAGCAAATGTAGGTATCCAGATCAACGGGTTGCTGCACTGTACCTCGCTGGAAGTGCAAGGATGCTTTAAAATTCTTTTCACATCACCTCTATATCAGAACTTCCACAAGCAATTATTTTCTTGATTGACAAACTGAAGTTCACCATAAAACAGCACAACTTCAGGGAATGGCAATGTACATTCGATGTCACTTCTATGTTCTTTCAAGCTTGGTTAACTGCTATCTCAAAAAATGTTGCAAGTAATATAATAAGAAAAAGACATGAAATAAACAAATATTAAATATAATTTTAAATAACTTGAAACTGTGGATGTGAATCTGCACGTCCCGCTACTCGTTTGAGGTGCAATATCAGCCTTGAATTCATCTGATTTATTTTCTCCGTTGTGCGTTAGATGAAGCATAAATATTTCCTTGATCTTTTTAAAGCTTGTTTTGAACGAATGAACGACTTGGGTCGACAATGACGTCTCCAGGCTTTGAAATTCTCATTCGGTCAACAAAACTAGCTAATTCTACAAAATTAGTCATGGCCTTCTTCTCTAGAACAATGAATTATTATTGGTATTTGACCCGAACGACCACCCTTGAATGCGGAAAAATCTGCACCAACTGTAACTTCTGATGGAGCCTTATCCGTTCCATTTTTAATTTGTTTCTCGCCCTTTAGTACTGAAGTTTTTCCTATAAGTTATTTATTTAGGTCTCGCATAATTGGCTCATGCTGTTGTAGATACCAGGCCATATCAGTTGTTACTTCATAGTGTTCTGCTATCATTTTTTGTCATTTCTCGTGCACCATAATGTTGCATAATAAGTTTGTCTTTCTTTTTTTTGCTCGTTTGTACTGAATATATATTTTTCTGTTAATTTGATACTGTGAAGCTAATGAAAATGGACAAAAAAACCTATACATAAAAATGTCCATCTACAATTGTATCATGAAATCGATATTTTGATAGCAGTTACTAAAATAGTGAGTATTTGCATATTCTGGTATTCTTATTATTTTGGTTTTTTCATTGGTAAAACAATGCAGTCTTAATTGTTGCCCTCGCGAGAGAAAGAAAGGATCCGAGACAGGATTGCAAATCGAGTCTACAAAGCACTTTTATTTATTAATTTTTTAATGTGCATATTTTTTGCATCAGGGTTACTCAGGAGAGAGTGCCAATGTGTTGTTTATTTGTTTCTTCCGCTTTTTGACGTAGCCAATTGTTTAAATCAAAACTTTAAAATGGTCCCGAATTCTAAATTAACTAGCCACCACATGAAAACACACGCCTAATCTAGAGTAACAAAAGCACCGGTAACGTCTTTTTCCTTGATGTTCTCTTTCGCGCCATTCTTGACATCTTATAATAAATTCCGTTGTTATGTGGTGCTTGCTATAGTCTTTCCATGGCACTCAAAAGTTAAAAATGCCGTGACAAAGTGTTTAACTGATACAGTGTAAAACCTGCACGTCTCTACCCTCCACTTTGAAGAACGCAATATCAGCCATTTGCTACTTTTTATTACTACTCTCGTGAGAAGTAAATTTTTAAAATAGCACAGTCATAATAGACTTGAGTTAAAGTAAATTTTTTCATTTCTTTCCAATTCTAAATTAGCAGCGCTGTTTTTTTTAATCAACTACTAAAACGTGATGACTCTCAATTTATTTGTGTTGCTTGGAACAATTTCGTTTTTCAGGTCCCTCCAGCTACAGTAAAACAGGCTTGAGGTCAATAAACTGTCGACATTTGTGAAGTGAACACATTTTCAGATTAGAATGCTTTGTTTGGCTCTTTTAGCGCTAAAAGCACGCAGTTGATACAATGTTTTATTAAATTACGATTAATAATCGGCGACGAAATTATCATAGACCATAACAAGACTGCAAGTTACTTTGAGCAGTTTGACAAACGGAAGTTCTTTCCTGATCGAACCGGTAGAGGAGCTAATGGTAAGTTAAGGGAAACAGAGACTTGCGTTTATATTGAACTAGCCAGAGAGATTGAAACAAGTAGTTGGGTTTTGGTAGAGAAGGGAAAATGTTCGAAACGACACTATAAAAGGCTCGGGTTTGTCTATGAGGTATGTATTAGTAGTTTATTACTTAGATTCTCTAAAAAAATATCAGTTTGTTTACTGTCACACTAACTAAATACCGAAGGTTCCATAATTATTTTCTGGAAGATGATGGCTCCTAGATGCCCTATCTATACATCATTCTATCGAAAAATAATTAGCCAATAATGGCTTGAAATTTTCTGGGCGTTTTTTAGTTTTGTTGTATCTCTAGAATTAGATCACAAAACGATATCGATCATTTGACGGCTACTAAAATCAAGTTAAAAACGAGAATGGTATTTTCTCTGTGGAACAAAGCCACAAGTTAAAAATGCGGATTTTAAGACAATAACTTAATGACACTTTTGAAAGGGAGAGTGGGCTAGTCTAAAAAACTGCGAATGCCCCTATATAAACTAACAGAGAGGAAAAAAGGAAAGTATGATTAATATACCACGTCTGATTTAACTGTTATTTATTTCACTGCTGGCAGCGTGCCTTGTAGCTCTTGACACCATTCTTTACCTGCAGCATTAATTCTAGTACGTGCACTTTTTAACGTTTTCAAGTGTTAAATTGCTGTCTTCAAGAAATTTCTAAACGTTCCAGCTGATATCAAAAGACACTTCTGTCATGAACGATCCATAAAAATTGGCGCCTCAAGATTATGATCACGATATATTCTGCGAGTATGCTCTTGGAACTAAAAGCGTGATGTTTAGTCAAATATCGATCAAGCAGTAAAATAAACTGAGTCTCAGAGTTTTATCACTCCTTGTCTGCACGGGCTGAGTGAAGACAAGATGCATTTGGAGGTTTCAGCACTCCTCCTGGTCTTGGTATCATTTCATTGCACTCTGTCTTTAGAAGGTAAGCTTTTTGAAGAATCGTTTCTTTGGACGTGATCCCAATGGTTTTCTTTCTGTATATTATTTTTGTTAGTAGCGTACTTTTCTTAGCCAAACAAATTATAAAATCAAAATAATTATAAAAAAAAAACCTATCAGACATCAACCGTTAGCTTTTCGATCGTAGGGCCGATTGTGCCCGCCTTTTCTTTTTCTTGGTTCTTATGCTGGGCATTAGTTCGTGGTTTATTTATTTGGTCGTTATTTTGGCGTGAAAAGCTTTGAACATGCGAGCATAGGACAGGGTGTGGCTAACATTTGCATTTAGCGATTTCTTTTCCCTTCGAAGATGATTCCAGCTGAAAACTAAAGAAAAAAGTTTACACAAATCGCCAAATTTCTGAAAAAATATTTCTCAACAAATTTACGTAAGTTGAATGACCATACCCTTATGATTTTGTCCACAAATTTCAAAGAAATGTGATCTATGGATGTACCACAGAATGAAAGTGTCTCTTACCTCGTGACTTTAATTAGTAACATGAAATTATTCTCTCTACAACCTTTATCTGGTTTCAAGAGATAGCAATTGCCCAACGAAGATTGTTTGAAACGTCCACGGTTGGTATTAAAAAGGAAGCTCACAATATTTTATTATTAATTGAACTGCGTGGTTTGTTTGAGTCAAGATCGAAATAATTGATGTGTTTTCAACTCAGAGAACAGTCCTTTTACATTTGTTTTACTTGTGAAAATTAGTCAGCTCTAGAAGAAGCGGATTTACGTGCAGCTTTTGATCATTACCTATGAGGTACATGCACGTGAAAGGGACAAGCGAATCGATCATTCTACCCATCATAACTTCTAGAAAGACCGAAAAAGATCGACAGGCAATTATGTGCAAAATAAAGGGAAAAATAACGGGAAACAAAGTTTAAAATCTAATCAGTACAGGCAAAAAATCAAGCTTCCCTTAACAGTCCAAAATAACTGTTCAAGGCCACTTTTCTCTCAACCAAACAATACTGAGTTGTTTGAGCTAATGCGGTTCAACTGGGATTTCACGGCGAGTATTCCAAAGGCCTTCGCCACTTTACTACCAGTAATATGCCACGATCCACAGTGGTCTTTTTTTTACTTTAATTATTATTAATTTTTTTTGTCTACTTATTTCCTGATTCACTAGTTTTTCATGTCAACATTGCTTTGTTCTTATTGTTGTTGTTGTTGCTAGGCACACGTGATGAAGAAGCTCCTGTACTGCAAGAACAGTTGGAAGATGTAATAAATGAAATAGGTAGGTACATTTAATTACTATGTACTGTTCTTTGTCTAAAATCTGTTTTAAAGTAAAACTGATATCTCACCGTGTCAATCTAACCTACAGCCTTGTACCTTTAAACGATTGAGCTTCACATCAATGCAGAGGTTACACAACGAAATCCGTTCCTGAACAGCCTAAAAACTTTAACACATGTAGTATCAGAAACAATCCTTTCGCTTCCGCTTTTATATTGCAGCTCAACAACCACCCGCTACAGAGGGAGACGAGAAATTCCCTAAAAATCACCAGCCGGCCGCTACAGAGGGAGACGAGAAAAGCCATAAAGATGACCAGCCACCAGCTACAGAGGGGGACGAGAAAAACCCTGAAGAAAACCAGCCACCCGCTACAGAGGGAGACGAGAAAAGCCCTAAAGATGACCAGCCATCCGCTACAGAGGGAGACGAGAAAAGCCCTAAAGATGATCAGCCACCCGCTACGGAAGGGGACGAGAAAAAACCTGAAGAAAACCAGCCACCCGCTACAGAAGGAGACGAGAAAAACCCTAAAGTTGACGAGCCACCCGCTACGGAAGGGGACGAAAAAAACCCTGTAGAAAACCAGCCCCCCACCACAGAGGGAGACGAGGAAAGCCCTAAAGATGACCAGCCACCCACTACAGAGGGGGACGAGAAAAGCCCTGAAGAAAACCAGCCACCTGCTACTGAAGGGGACGAGAAAAACCCTGTAGAAAACCAGCTCCCCACTACAGAGGGGGACGAGAAAAATCCTGTAGAAAACCAACCCCTCGCCACAGTGGGAGACGAGAAAAGCCCTACAGATGACCAACCACCCGCTACAGAGGGGGACGAGTCTCCCAACGACTACCCTGTGGCCGAAGAAGTGAAGCAGCTTAATGTCGATCAGGAACTTAAACCAGAGTCAGCACATGGTCCAAAGGAAATTTTAAATGATTGGAGCGACGGCAAAGGCGACGTGAACGACCCCCGTCTTGGTAAAGACCTTTACGTAGATTATCTAGCTAAAGAGCTCCCTTTGATTATTGATGTGAACACCTTTGCTTTTTCAATCTCTGACAACTGAAAGAAGCGTTGAGAATGGTGACAGAGCTTTCTGTGTTTGATCGACCAAAAAGCAGTTAGTTGTAGTGAAGGGTATCAGGTATGTTCCCCGGAGATCGTTTCTACCTCTAAGATTACTTTCACTTTTACAAAAATCAAAATAATGCTTAGAGACGTAAGTAATAAAGGAAACTAAAGAAACTTTTGCAATTAATTGGAAGCAAGTCCAGGGCGAAATTATACCAGTTTGAAAAGCAATTATAAATTTAAGGCTAATTTGTCTGATAACATGTCCTATTATGTTAACCTTATTTTCACCTACCCGTCCCTAAAATGTAAGAGTAGAGAAAAAATCTAGTCATTTGTTCATCTTACCGTGCTCGTAAATACGTCTAGGCTGTTTTTATTTGATATAGGCGTTAACTTATTAATATCCTTATATTTTTAGTTCAATTATTTTACGTATAGAAGAAAATGCAAATAACGGAAACTATTGCTTAGTTAGATAGATTTAAAGATGAAAACAAATATTTTAAAGAAACCAGATATACTACAGCCTTTTTAAATTTTCCATGATTAATATTATATATCTTAAAAGGAAACACTATCAGAACTTCTTTAATTTAGTGATACTAGTCAATTTCAAGTGGAGATATCTCACTATTATATCAATTTATTTTTTTTTCCTTTTTCTTTGCAGCTCCACTGGCATTAGGTAAAATGTTACTTGATCTGAAATTTATTAATTATCATTATTGATTAGCTTGTATTCTTGTTATCCTTCGTAATCCTCTCGTAAAAAATAATAATGGTTTTAGAAAAGTCTATAAACACATTTTATATCTGACGACGAGTAGCAGGGGATAGTCTAAATAAAACCTCGATCTGCGTTATGACTCGAGCTTACACTGATTTGTGCAGCAGAAAACGATCGATTTGCTTCTGAATGGCAGTGAAGTCTTCTTTCAGACAATCTGATCAGATCTCGAAATTTAAGTGAACAATATATTAAAAGTACAAGAATTTTTTTAATGGACAACACAGACTAAACGTAAGGTTATCTTAATTTACATTTAACTGCATCAAGGAAACAAGGAAAGAAAACTCATAACTTTTATTACCTGCTTGTTTTCCAAGAATGCAGACGGCACAGATACCTGTTAGAGTATGACCGTTCGCAGAGCTACAAGGGAGTCATAAAATGTGACAGACCACTAGCTGCCGGCTGGTATAGGTTTCTAGGACGTGCGGGAAGAAAGATGCCTGATAGATGTGTGGCTAAGTATCAGTGTGGTACCCATGCGCCAGGTTGGCTGACTGGTGGACATCCTACAGTGGCTCAAGGGGCTGTCTCACGCAAAGTGTGTTTTCATTGGTCGCGCAGCTGCTGTCACTGGTCTCGTTACATCCGGGTTCGCAACTGTGGTGCATTTTACGTGTACTACTTGGGACCAACACCTGTTTGCAACTTACGCTATTGTGGGGCAGGTACAGTTGCGACACCTTATACTTTGTTCAGTGCCTAATGTTAATTTTAACGGAGTGGGGTTCTCCTATATAGTGTCCTGTTACATACAGAATATTTGTCTTAGATGGAGCTGGCAGCTTTCAAATTCGTTGTAATTAACTACCATGTGATACTTGAGTAGAAACCATTCACCAAGTTTTAAGAAAAAAAATACACTAGTGTGGCCATGATAGGTACATCTTGTATAATAAGCTAATATTATATTTGGCTGATTTTGTTTTCTTGTTTTACTCTGTATTTAGTGACGTGTTTGACAAGATTTTCTAAATTGCCGAATCGGTGTTTTATTAAAAAGTCAAGAGTTCAATAACTGTCCTTTATGGGCCATTTTTTTCAGGGCCCACCTCGCTGCGATCAATTTAGCTGAGCCGCCCAGTGTCCCGGGAAGCCAGATATAAGAAAAAAAAATCAGTTTCTGCAAGTTAACAGCTTATATGCAAAGATTTACATTTTCTGTAGTTTATTTAAATTAATTAAGTAATTAATAAATGAATGTAGCGATAAATCTTTAGACAGTTTTGTAAAAAAGGGAAAGCGGAGTACCTTTTAAAAAATCTAACGCTTATGTGAGCAGTTGGCTTCTGCGAAGTGTTTTTATAGGTGTTTGACATTTTGGTAATCCTAGCATTACACCAGCGCTTGATCAATAAATTATGAAATTTAATAACATATATATTTCCTTATTTCATTCCAGCGATCACTCCACCAGGTGAGCTAAGATTTTCTAGACCGTCAGTAAAATTTAAACATTGATATACTTAGTTTGGACAACCACCAAAGTTCTCATCTACAGATGCTACAATCATACAAAACGAGCGTTTGAAGTCATAATTTAATATATCTTTTATTTCTCGACAACAGCTTCTGGAAACTAGAGGGGCAAGAACAAATTAAATGAAGAGATTGAAATGGATTTGTAACTGGATGGGAGCTCTTAAAGTTAATTATACAAACATCAAATAGAAACATCCGAATCGTGGCTTTCTATGATCATTACTGAAACACTAAATATAGGCAAAGGAAGGTAAACGTTTCAACAATACTTTACCCCAAAATTTCCTTTCACCAAAAGATTTATGTTACATTGATTTAAAGTAATGTTTCGCTCTTTAGAGAACGCTAGATCTCCTTTAATCCCTTGTTATTTTACTTTATATTATTTTTTCTAGAATGCAGAAGCTACAGAACTCTGAGAGAGTATGACCGTTCGGAGAGCTACAAAGGACTCGTAAAATGTGACAGACGTCTAGCTATTGGCTGGTATAGGTTTCTAGGACGTGCAGGAACGAAGATGCCTGATAGATGTGTGGCTAAGTATCAGTGTGGTACGAATGCACCAGGTTGGCTGACTGGTGGACATCCTACAGTGGCTCAAGGGGCTGTTTCACGCAGAGTGTGTTTCCATTGGTCGCGCAGCTGCTGTCACTGGTCTCGTTACATCCGGGTTCGCAACTGTGGTGCATTTTATGTGTACTACTTGGGACCAACACCTGTTTGCAACTTACGCTATTGTGGGGCAGGTACAGTTGTAAAACCTTATACTTTGTTCAGTGCCTAATGTTTATTTTAACGGAGTGGGGTTCTCCTATATAGTGTCCTGTCACATACAGAATATTTGTCTTAGATGGAGCTGGCAGCTTTCAAATTCGTTGTAATTAACTACCATGTGAGACTTGAGTAGAAACCATTCACCAAGTTTTAAGAAAAAAATACACTAGTGTGGCCATGATAGGTACATCTTGTATAATAAGCTAATATTATATTTGGCTGATTTTGTTTTCTTGTTTTACTCTGTATTTAGTGACGTGTTTGACAAGATTTTCTAAAAAGCCGAATCGGTGTTTTATTAAAAAGTCAAGAGTTCAATAACTGTCCTTTATGGGCCATTTTTTTCAGGGCCCACCTCGCTGCGATCAATTTGGCTGAGCTGCCCAGTGCCCGGGAAGCCAGATATAAGAAAAAAAATCAGTTTCTGCAAGTTAACAGCTTACATGCAAAGATTTACATTTTCTGTAGTTTAGTTAAATTAATTAAGTAATTAATAAATGAATGTAGCGATAAATCTTTAGACAGTTTTGTAAAAAAGGGAAAGCGGAGTATCTTTTAAAAAATCTAACGTTTATGTGAGCAATTGGCTTCTGCGAAGTGTTTTTATAGGTGTTTGACATTTTGGTAATCCTAGCATTACACCAGCGCTTGATCAATGAAATATGAAATTTAATAACATATATATTTCCTTATTTCATTCCAGCAATCACTCCACCAGGTAAGCTAAGATTTTCTAGACCGTCATTAAAATTTAAACATTGATATACTTAGTTTGGACAGCCACCAAAGTTCTCATCTACAGATGCTACAATCATACATAACGAGCGTTTGAAGTCATAATTTAATATATCTTTTATTTCTCGACAACAGCTTCTGGAAACTAGAGGGGCAAGAACAAATTAAATGAAGAGATTGAAATGGATTTGTAACTGGATGGGAGCTCTTAAAGTTAATTATACAAACATCAAATAGAAACATCCGAGTTGTGGCTTCCCATGATCATTAAACACTGAATATAGGCAAAGGAAGGTAAACTTTTCAACAATACTTTACCCCAAAATTTCCTTTCACCAAAAGATTTATGTTACATTGATTTAAAGTAATGTTTCGCTCTTTAGAGAACGCTAGATCTCCTTTAATCCCTTGTTATTTTACCTTATATTATTATTTCTAGAATGCAGAAGCTACAGAACTCTGAGAGAGTATGACCGTTCGGAGAGCTACAAAGGACTCGTAAAATGTGACAGACGTCTAGCTATTGGCTGGTATAGGTTTCTAGGACGTGCAGGAACGAAGATGCCTGATAGATGTGTGGCTAAGTATCAGTGTGGTACGAATGCACCAGGTTGGCTGACTGGTGGACATCCTACAGTGGCTCAAGGGGCTGTTTCACGCAGAGTGTGTTTCCATTGGTCGCGCAACTGCTGTCACTGGTCTCGTTACATCCGGGTTCGCAACTGTGGTGCATTTTACGTGTACTACTTGGGACCAACACCTGTTTGCAACTTACGCTACTGTGGGGCAGGTACAGTTGTAAAACCTTATATAGTGTTTATTTTTACGCAGTGGGGTCCTCTTACATAGTTTTCTGTTACATACAGAATATTTGTCTTAGACGAAGCTTGCAGCTCCTAAAATTGTTGTTACTAAATAGCAAGTGAGACTTGAGTAGAAACCATTCATCAAGTTTTAACAAAAAAAATCCATTAGTGTGGCAATGGTAGGTACATCTTGTATAATTAGCTTATCTTTGGCTGATTTTGTTTTCTTGTTTCTTTTTTCTTCTTCAGTGACTTGTTTGAGAAGCTTTATGATATACGGGATTCGGTGTTTTATTAAAATGTCGAACAGTTTAAATTAAAACTGTCCTTTATGAGTCATTATTTTCAGCGTACACCTCGCTGAGATCGATTTAGCTGAGACTCCCAGTGTCCCGGGAAGCCAGATATAAGAGGAAAAGAATTCGGTTTCTGTAAGTTACCAGCCTATTATGGTGTCCGATGGAAGAAACGCAGCTATTTTGCAAAGATTTACTTTTTCTACAGTAGTCTATTTAAATGAACTAAGTAATTAATTAATGAATCTATCTATGAGTCTTTAAATGGGTCTGTAAAAAATCAAAAGGAAAGTGTTTTTTTTAAGGAATCTAACGCTTATGAGAGTAACTGGCTTCTGCGAAGTGTATTTATGAGTGTTTGGCATTTTATTTATCCTTGCATTACACCAGCGCGTGATCAAATAAATATGAACATTAATAACATATTTTTTTATTATTTTTATTTCAGCAATTACGCCACGAGGTAAGCTAAGTTCTAAGTTCTAAGTTCTCTTGCCCGTCATTAAGATTCAAACATTGATATACTTATTTTGGCAAACTAACAAAGTTCTTATCTACAGACGCTACAATCATGCAAAACGAGCGTTTAAAGTCATGATTTAATATATCTTTAATTTCTCGACAACAACTTCCGGAAACTATAAAAGCGAGACCAAAGATTAAAAGAGATGAAGACATTAAAGATGAGTTGGTAACTGGATGGAAGCTCATAAAGTGAATCAAGCAAAGAGCAAATGGAAATATCGCAATAGCAGCTTTCCATGATCGGTGTTCACTGACAATAGGTAGAAGAACAGGAGCTTTGCACCAAAACTTTACGGCGAATTTCCTTTAACCAAGAGTAGATAATTAATTTGTTATAGTGATCTAAAGTGATGTTTTGCTTATTAGAAAAGAATTAATCTTCCTTATTTCCTTGTTTCTTCCTTTCTAGAATGCAGAAGCTACAGAACTCTGAGAGAGTATGACCGTTCGGAGAGCTACAAAGGACTCGTAAAATGTGACAGACGTCTAGCTATTGGCTGGTATAGGTTTCTAGGACGTGCAGGAACGAAGATGCCTGATAGATGTGTGGCTAAGTATCAGTGTGGTACGCATGCACCAGGTTGGCTGACTGGTGGACATCCTACAGTAGCTCAAGGGGCTGTTTCACGCAAAGTGTGTTTTCATTGGTCGAGGAGCTGCTGTCAGTGGTCTCGTTACATCCGGGTTCGCAACTGTGGCGCATTCTACGTGTACTACTTGGGACCAACACCTGCCTGCAACTTGCGCTACTGTGGGGCAGGTACAGATGTAAAACCTTATATAGTGTTTATTTTTCCTAGTGGGGTCCTCTTACGTAGTTTTCTGTTACATACAGAATATTTGTCTTAGACGAAGCTTGCAGCTCCTAAAATTGTTGTTACTAAATAGCAAGTGAGACTTGAGTAGAAACCATTCATCAAGTTTTAACAAAAAAGTCCATTAGTGTGGCAATGGTAGGTACATCTTGTATAATTAGCTTATCTTTGGCTGATTTTGTTTTCTTGTTTCTTTTTTCTACTTCAGTGACTTGTTTGAGAAGCTTTATGAAATACGCGATTCGGTGTTTTATTAAAATGTCGAACAGTTTAAATTAAAACTGTCCTTTATGAGTCATTATTTTCAGCGTACACCTCGCTGAGATCGATTTAGCTGAGACTCCCAGTGTCCCGGGAAGCCAGATGTAAGAGGAAAAGAATTCAGTTTCTGTAAGTTACCAGCCCATTATGGTGTCCGGTGTAAGAAACGCAGCTATTTTGCAAAGATTTACTTTTTCTACAGTAGTCTATTTAAATGAGCTAAGTAATTAATTTATGAATCTACCTATGAGTCATTAAATGGGTCTGTAAAAAATCAAAAGGAAAGTGTTTTTTTTAAGGAATCTAACGCTTATGAGAGTAACTGGCTTCTGCGAAGTGTATTTATGAGTGTTTGGCATTTTATTTATCCTTGCATTACACCAGCGCGTGATCAAATAAATATGAACATTAATAACATATTTTTTTATTATTTTTATTTCAGCAATTACGCCACGAGGTAAGCTAAGTTCTAAGTTCTAAGTTCTCTTGCCCGTCATTCAGATTCAAACATTGATATACTTATTTTGGCAAACTAACAAAGTTCTTATCTACAGACGCTACAATCATGCAAAACGAGCGCTTAAAGTCATGATTTAATATATCTTTAATTTCTCGACAACAACTTCCGGAAACTATAAAAGCGAGACCAAAGATTAAAAGAGATGAAGACATTAAAGATGAGTTGGTAACTGGATGGAAGCTCATAAAGTGAATCAAGCAAAGAGCAAATGGAAATATCGCAATAGCAGCTTTCCATGATCGGTGTTCACTGACAATAGGTAGAAGAACAGGAGCTTTGCACCAAAACTTTACGGCGAATTTCCTTTAACCAAAAGTAGATAATTAATTTGTTATAGTGATCTAAAGTGATGTTTTGCTTATTAGAAAAGAATTAATCTTCCTTATTTCCTTGTTTCTTCCTTTCTAGAATGCAGAAGCTACAGAACTCTGAGAGAGTATGACCGTTCGGAGAGCTACAAAGGACTCGTAAAATGTGACAGACGTCTAGCTATTGGCTGGTATAGGTTTCTAGGACGTGCAGGAACGAAGATGCCTGATAGATGTGTGGCTAAGTATCAGTGTGGTACGCATGCACCAGGTTGGCTGACTGGTGGACATCCTACAGTGGCTCAAGGGGCTGTCTCACGCAAAGTGTGTTTTCATTGGTCGAGGAGCTGCTGTCAGTGGTCTCGTTACATCCGGGTTCGCAACTGTGGCGCATTCTACGTGTACTACTTGGGACCAACACCTGTCTGCAACTTACGCTACTGTGGGGCAGGTACAGTTGTAAAACCTTATATAGTGTTTATTTTTACGTAGTGGGGTCCTCTTACATAGTTTTCTGTTACATACAGAATATTTGTCTTAGACAAAGCTTGCAGCTCCTAAAATTGTTGTTACTAAATAGCAAGTGAGACTTGAGTAGAAACCATCCATCAAGTTTTAACAAAAAAATCCATTAGTGTGGCAATGGTAGGTACATCTTGTATAATTAGCTTATCTTTGGCTGATTTTGTTTTCTTGTTTCTTTTTTCTTCTTCAGTGACTTGTTTGAGAAGCTTTATGAAATACGCGATTCGGTGTTTTATTAAAATGTCGAACAGTTTAAATTAAAACTGTCCTTTATGAGTCATTATTTTCAGCGTACACCTCGCTGAGATCGATTTAGTTGAGACTGCCAGTGTCCCGGGAAGCCAGATGTAAGAGGAAAAGAATTCAGTTTCTGTAATTTACCAGCCCATTATGGTGTCCGATGGAAGAAACGCAGCTATTTTGCGAAGATTTACTTTTTCTACAGTAGTCTATTTAAATGAGCTAAGTAATTAATTTATGAATCTACCTATGAGTCATTAAATGGGTCTGTAAAAAATCAAAAGGAAAGTGTGTATTTTTTCAGGAATCTAATGCTTATGAGAGTAACTGGCTTCTGCGAAGTGTATTTATGAGTGTTTGGCATTTTATTTATCCTTGCATTACACCAGCGCGTGATCAAATAAATATGAACATTAATAACATATTTTTTTAATTATTTTTATTTCAGCAATTACGCCACGAGGTAAGCTAAGTTCTCTTGCCCGTCATTAAGATTCAAACATTGATATACTTATTTTGGCAAACTAACAAAGTTCTTATCTACAGACGCTACAATCATGCAAAACGAGCGT
Source organism: Siderastrea radians (assembly GCA_964017195.1). Classification (NCBI taxonomy): domain Eukaryota; kingdom Metazoa; phylum Cnidaria; class Anthozoa; order Scleractinia; family Rhizangiidae; genus Siderastrea; species Siderastrea radians. Next base: position 47,385 of record CAXHKT010000070.1, read on the forward strand.
TTAAAGTCATGATTTAATATATCTTTAATTTCTCGACAACAACTTCCGGAAACTATAAAAGCGAGACCAAAGATTAAAAGAGATGAAGACATTATAGATGAGTTGGTAACTGGATGGAAGCTCATAAAGTGAATCAAGCAAAGAGCAAATGGAAATATCGCAATAGCAGCTTTCCATGATCGGTGTTCACTGACAATAGGTAGAAGAACAGGAGCTTTGCACCAAAACTTTACGGCGAATTTCCTTTAACCAAAAGTAGATAATTAATTTGTTATAGTGATCTAAAGTGATGTTTTGCTTATTAGAAAAGAATTAATCTTCCTTATTTCCTTGTTTCTTCCTTTCTAGAATGCAGAAGCTACAGAACTCTGAGAGAGTATGACCGTTCGGAGAGCTACAAAGGACTCGTAAAATGTGACAGACGTCTAGCTATTGGCTGGTATAGGTTTCTAGGACGTGCAGGAACGAAGATGCCTGATAGATGTGTGGCTAAGTATCAGTGTGGTACGCATGCACCAGGTTGGCTGACTGGTGGACATCCTACAGTAGCTCAAGGGGCTGTTTCACGCAAAGTGTGTTTTCATTGGTCGAGGAGCTGCTGTCAGTGGTCTCGTTACATCCGGGTTCGCAACTGTGGCGCATTCTACGTGTACTACTTGGGACCAACACCTGCCTGCAACTTGCGCTACTGTGGGGCAGGTACAGATGTAAAACCTTATATAGTGTTTATTTTTCCTAGTGGGGTCCTCTTACGTAGTTTTCTGTTACATACAGAATATTTGTCTTAGACGAAGCTTGCAGCTCCTAAAATTGTTGTTACTAAATAGCAAGTGAGACTTGAGTAGAAACCATTCATCAAGTTTTAACAAAAAAATCCATTAGTGTGGCAATGGTAGGTACATCTTGTATAATTAGCTTATCTTTGGCTGATTTTGTTTTCTTGTTTCTTTTTTCTACTTCAGTGACTTGTTTGAGAAGCTTTATGAAATACGCGATTCGGTGTTTTATTAAAATGTCGAACAGTTTAAATTAAAACTGTCCTTTATGAGTCATTATTTTCAGCGTACACCTCGCTGAGATCGATTTAGCTGAGACTCCCAGTGTCCCGGGAAGCCAGATGTAAGAGGAAAAGAATTCAGTTTCTGTAATTTACCAGCCCATTATGGTGTCCGGTGTAAGAAACGCAGCTATTTTGCGAAGATTTACTTTTTCTACAGTAGTCTATTTAAATGAGCTAAGTAATTAATTTATGAATCTACCTATGAGTCATTAAATGGGTCTGTAAAAAATCAAAAGGAAAGTGTTTTTTTTAAGGAATCTAACGCTTATGAGAGTAACTGGCTTCTGCGAAGTGTATTTATGAGTGTTTGGCATTTTATTTATCCTTGCATTACACCAGCGCGTGATCAAATAAATATGAACATTAATAACATATTTTTTTATTATTTTTATTTCAGCAATTACGCCACGAGGTAAGCTAAGTTCTCTTGCCCGTCATTAAGATTCAAACATTGATATACTTATTTTGGCAAACTAACAAAGTTCTTATCTACAGACGCTACAATCATGCAAAACGAGCGCTTAAAGTCATGATTTAATATATCTTTAATTTCTCG
>CAXHKT010000071.1:0-56000 GCA_964017195.1 Siderastrea radians
CCTTCCCAGAGGCTAAAAAAGGTGTTGTTGACTGAGCAAGGCTGCGCAAGGCTGCGCACTGGCCTAATAATAACGCAAATCCCTCGGGGCTATCAGAAAAAACGTTTATTGTGTAGAAAAGCGCCATATGTGCGATCCTTAGGGAAAAAACCCCATTTTTGGCCTTCCCAGAGGCTAAAAAAGGTGTTGTTGACTGAGCAAGGCTGCGCAAGGCTGCGCACTGGCCTAATAATAACGCAAATCCCTCGGGGCTATCAGAAAAAACAGTTTATTGTGTAGAAAGTCTGCGATTTTGTCGATAAGGTGGGAATTTCAGTTTTGAGAGGGGTGGGGTGGGTCCCTCAAAAAAGTGCTGGTTTTGGTGCAACGGCCGCAGCACAAAAGCACCCCAGATCCCGTTGCGGCACCAAAAAACATTCCATTTGGCACTATTTTTATCGAATTTGGCGATACTAAAAAGTGCTGCACTTTTTCAGGGCTTGAATTAGCCCCCAAAAGCAGAAAAAAGCTAATTGGCGCTCTCAGCTGCATGCACAAAGGTCCCAAATGCATTCAAACCCTCTGGGACCATCCGAAAAAAATTCCTTTTGTGGAAAAGCACAAAGAAGGCGCGATATGTGCGATCCTTAGGGAAAAAACTCCATTTTTGGCCTTCCCAGAGGCTAAAAAAGGTGTCGTTGACTGCGCAAGGCTGCGCAAGGCTGCGCACTAGCCTAATAATAACGCAAATCCCTCGGGGCTATCAGAAAAAAAAGTTTATTGTGTAGAAAAGCGCGATATGTGCGATCCTTAGGGAAAAAACTCCATTTTTGGCCTTCCCAGAGGCTAAAAAAGTTGTTTTTGACTGAGCAAGGCTGCGCAAGGCTGCGCACTGGCCTAATAATAACGCAAATCCCTCGGGGATATCAGAAAAAAAAGTTTATTGTGTAGAAAAGCGCGATATGTGCGATCCTTAGGGAAAAAACCCCATTATATGGCCTTCCCAGAGGCTAAAAAAGGTGTTGTTGACTGAGCAAGGCTGCGCAAAGCTGCGCACTGGCCTAATAATAACGCAAATCCCTCGGGGCTATCAGAAAAAACAGTTTATTGTGTAGAAAAGCGCGATATGTGCGATCCTTAGGGAAAAAAACTCCATTTTTGGCCTTCCCAGAGGCTAAAAAAGGTGTTGTTGACTGAGCAAGGCTGCGCAAGGCTGCGCACTGGCCTAATAATAACGCAAATCCCTCGGGGCTATCAGAAAAAACAGTTTATTGTGTAGAAAAGCGCGATATGTGCGATCCTTAGGGAAAAAACCCCATTTTTGGCCTTCCCAGAGGCTAAAAAAGGTGTTGTTGACTGAGCAAGGCTGCGCAAGGCTGCGCACTGGCCTAATAATAACGCAAATCCCTCGGGGCTATCAGAAAAAACGTTTATTGTGTAGAAAAGCGCCATATGTGCGATCCTTAGGGAAAAAACCCCATTTTTGGCCTTCCCAGAGGCTAAAAAAGGTGTTGTTGACTGAGCAAGGCTGCGCAAGGCTGCGCACTGGCCTAATAATAACGCAAATCCCTCGGGGCTATCAGAAAAAACAGTTTATTGTGTAGAAAGTCTGCGATTTTGTCGATAAGGTGGGAATTTCAGTTTTGAGAGGGGTGGGGTGGGTCCCTCAAAAAAGTGCTGGTTTTGGTGCAACGGCCCCAGCACAAAAGCACCCCAGATCCCGTTGCGGCACCAAAAAACATTCCATTTGGCACTATTTTTATCGAATTTGGCGATACTAAAAAGTGCTGCACTTTTTCAGGGCTTGAATTAGCCCCCAAAAGCAGAAAAAAGCTAATTGGCGCTCTCAGCTGCATGCACAAAGGTCCCAAATGCATTCAATCCCTCTGGGACCATCCGAAAAAAATTCCTTTTGTGCAAAAGCACAAAGAAGGCGCGATATGTGCGATCCTTAGGGAAAAAACTCCATTTTTGGCCTTCCCGGAGGCTAAAAAAGGTGTTGTTGACTGTGCAAGGCTGCGCACTAGCCTAATAATAACGCAAATCCCTCGGGGCTATCGGAAAAAAAAGTTTATTGTGTAGAAAAGCGCGATATGTGCGATCCTTAGGAAAAAAATCCATTTTTGGCCTTCCCAGAGGCTAAAAAAGGTGTTGTTGACTGCGCAAGGCTGCGCACTGGCCTAATAATAACGCAAATCCCTCGGGGCTATCAGAAAAAAAAGTTTATTGTGTAGAAAAGCGCGATATGTGCGATTCTTAGGGAAAAAACTCCATTTTTGGCCTTCCCAGAGGCTAAAAAAGGTGTTGTTGACTGAGCAAGGCTGCGCAAGGCTGCGCACTGGCCTAATAATAACGCAAATCCCTCGGGGCTATCAGAAAAAACAGTTTATTGTGTAGAAAGTCTGCGATTTTGTCGATAAGGTGGGAATTTCAGTTTTGAGAGGGGTGGGGTGGGTCCCTCAAAAAAGTGCTGGTTTTGGTGCAACGGCCCCAGCACAAAAGCACCCCAGATCCCGTTGCGGCACCAAAAAACATTCCATTTGGCACTATTTTTATCGAATTTGGCGATACTAAAAAGTGCTGCACTTTTTCAGGGCTTGAATTAGCCCCCAAAAGAAGAAAAAAGCTAATTGGCGCTCTCAGCTGCATGCACAAAGGTCCCAAATGCATTCAATCCCTCTGGGACCATACGAAAAAAATTCCTTTTGTGCAAAAGCACAAAGAAGGCGCGATATGTGCGATCCTTAGGGAAAAAACTCCATTTTTGGCCTTCCCAGAGGCTAAAAAAGGTGTTGTTGACTGCGCAAGGCTGCGCAAGGCTGCGCACTGGCCTAATAATAACGCAAATCCCTCGGGGCTATCAGAAAAAAAAGTTTATTGTGTAGAAAAGCGCGATATGTGCGATCCTTAGGGAAAAAACTCCATTTTTGGCCTTCCCAGAGGCTAAAAAAGGTGTTGTTGACTGCCCAAGGCTGCGCAAGGCTGCGCACTGGCCTAATAATAACGCAAATCCCTCGGGGCTATCAGAAAAAAAAGTTTATTGTGTAGAAAAGCGCGATATGTGCGATCCTTAGGGAAAAAACCCCATTTTTGGCCTTCCCAGAGGCTAAAACAGGTGTTGTTGACTGAGCAAGGCTGCGCAAGGCTGCGCACTGGCCTAATAATAACGCAAATCCCTCGGGGCTATCAGAAAAAACAGTTTATTGTGTAGAAAAGCGCGATATGTGCGATCCTTAGGGAAAAAACCCCATTTTTGGCCTTCCCAGAGGCTAAAAGAGGTGTTGTTGACTGAGCAAGGCTACGCAAGGCTGCGCACTGGCCTAATAATAACGCAAATCCCTCGGGGCTATCAGAAAAAAAAGTTTATTGTGTAGAAAAGCGCGATATGTGCGATCCTTAGGGAAAAAACCCCATTTTTGGCCTTCCCAGAGGCTAAAAAAGGTGTTGTTGACTGAGCAAGGCTGCGCAAGGCTGCGCACTGGCCTAATAATAACGCAAATCCCTCGGGGCTATCAGAAAAAACAGTTTATTGTGTAGAAAAGCGCGATATGTGCGATCCTTAGGGAAAAAACCCCATTTTTGGCCTTCCCAGAGGCTAAAAAAGGTGTTGTTGACTGAGCAAGGCTGCGCAAGGCTGCGCACTGGCCTAATAATAACGCAAATCCCTCGGGGCTATCAGAAAAAACAGTTTATTGTGTAGAAAAGCGCGATATGTGCGATCCTTAGGGAAAAAACCCCATTTTTGGCCTTCCCAGAGGCTAAAAAAGGTGTTGTTGACTGAGCAAGGCTGCGCAAGGCTGCGCACTGGCCTAATAATAACGCAAATCCCTCGGGGCTATCAGAAAAAACAGTTTATTGTGTAGAAAAGCGCGATATGTGCGATCCTTAGGGAAAAAACCCCATTTTTGGCCTTCCCAGAGGCTAAAAAAGGTGTTGTTGACTGAGCAAGGCTGCGCAAGGCTGCGCACTGGCCTAATAATAACGCAAATCCCTCGGGGCTATCAGAAAAAACAGTTTATTGTGTAGAAAGTCTGCGATTTTGTCGATAAGGTGGGAATTTCAGTTTTGAGAGGGGTGGGGTGGGTCCCTCAAAAAAGTGCTGGTTTTGGTGCAACGGCCCCAGCACAACAGCACCCCAGATTCCGTTGCGGCACCAAAAAACATTCCATTTGGCACTATTTTTATCGAATTTGGCGTTACTAAAAAGTGCTGCACTTTTTCAGGGCTTCAATTAGCCCCCAAAAGCAGAAAAAAGCTAATTGGCGCTCTCAGCTGCATGCACAAAGGTCCAAAATGCATTCAATCCCTCTGGGACCATCCGAAAAAAATTCCTTTTGTGCAAAAGCACAAAGAAGGCGATATATGTGCGATCCTTAGGGAAAAAACTCCATTTTTGGCCTTCCCAGAGGCTAAAAAAGGTGTTGTTGACTGCGCAAGGCTGCGCAAGGCTGCGCACTGGCCTAATAATAACGCAAATCCCTCGGGGCTATCAGAAAAAAAAGTTTATTGTGTAGAAAAGCGCGATATGTGCGATCCTTAGGGAAAAAACTCCATTTTTGGCCTTCCCAGAGGCTAAAAAAGGTGTTGTTGACTGCGCAAGGCTGCGCAAGGCTGCGCACTGGCCTAATAATAACGCAAATCCCTCGGGGCTATCAGAAAAAAAAATTTATTGTGTAGAAAAGCGCGATATGTGCGATCCTTAGGGAAAAAACCCCATTTTTGGCCTTCCCAGAGGCTAAAAAAGGTGTTGTTGACTGAGCAAGGCTGCGCAAGGCTGCGCACTGGCCTAATAATAACGCAAATCCCTTGGGGCTATCAGGAAAAAAAGTTTATTGTGTAGAAAAGCGCGATATGTGCGATCCTTAGGGAAAAAACCCCATTTTTGGCCTTCCCAGAGGCTAAAAAAGGTGTTGTTGACTGAGCAAGGCTGCGCAAGGCTGCGCACTGGCCTAATAATAACGCAAATCCCTCGGGGCTATCAGAAAAAACAGTTTATTGTGTAGAAAAGCGCGATATGTGCGATCGTTAGGGAAAAAACCCCATTTTTGGCCTTCCCAGAGGCTAAAAAAGGTGTTGTTGACTGAGCAAGGCTGCGCAAGGCTGCGCAATGGCCTAATAATAACGCAAATCCCTCGGGGCTATCAGAAAAAACAGTTTATTGTGTAGAAAAGCGCGATATGTGCGATCCTTAGGGAAAAAACCCCATGTTAGGCCTTCCCAGAGGCTAATAAGGTGTTGTTGACTGAGCAAGGCTGCGCAAGGCTGTGCACTGGCCTAATAATAACGCAAATCCCTCGGGGCTATCAGAAAAAACAGTTTATTGTGTAGAAAAGCGCGATATGTGCAATCCTTAGGGAAAAAACCCCATCTTTGGCCTTCCCAGAGGCTAAAAAAGGTGTTGTTGACTGAGCAAGGCTGCGCAAGGCTGCGCACTGGCCTAATAATAACGCAAATCCTTCGGGGCTATCAGAAAAAAAGTTTATTGTGTAGAAAAGCGCGATATGTGCGATCCTTAGGGAAGAAACCCCATTTTTGGCCTTCCCAGAGGCTAAAAAAGGTGTTGTTGACTGAGCAAGGCTGCGCAAGGCTGCGCACTGGCCTAATAATAACGCAAATCCCTCGGGGCTATCAGAAAAAACAGTTTATTGTGTAGAAAGTCTGCGATTTTGTCGATAAGGTGGGAATTTCAGTTTTGAGAGGGGTGGGGTGGGTCCCTCAAAAAAGTGCTGGCTTTGGTGCAACGGCCCCAGCACAAAAGCACCCCAGATCCCGTTGCGGCACCAAAAAACATTCCATTTGGCACTATTTTTATCGAATTTGGCGATACTAAAAAGTGCTGCACTTTTTCAGGGCTTGAATTAGCCCCCAAAAGCAGAAAAAAGCTAATTGGCGCTCTCAGCTGCATGCCCAAAGGTCCCAAATGCATTCAATCCCTCTGGGACCATCCGAAAAAAATTCCTTTTGTGCAAAAGCACAAAGAAGGCGCGATATGTGCGATCCTTAGGGAAAAAACTCCATTTTTGGCCTTCCCAGAGGCTAAAAAAGGTGTTGTTGACTGCGCAAGGCTGCGCAAGGCTGCGCACTGGCCTAATAATAACGCAAATCCCTCGGGGCTATCAGAAAAAAAAGTTTATTGTGTAGAAAAGCGCGATATGTGCGATCCTTAGGGAAAAAACTCCATTTTTGGCCTTCCCAGAGGCTAAAAAAGGTGTATTTGACTGAGCAAGGCTGCGCTAGGCTGCGCACTGGCCTAATAATAACGCAAATCCTTCGGGGCTATCAGAAAAAAAGTTTATTGTGTAGAAAAGCGCGATATGTGCGATCCTTAGGGAAAAAAACCCATTTTTGGCCTTCCCAGAGGCTAAAAAAGGTGTTGTTGACTGAGCAAGGCTGCGCAAGGCTGCGCACTGGCCTAATAATAACGCAAATCCCTCGGGGCTATCAGAAAAAACAGTTTATTGTGTAGAAAGTCTGCGATTTTGTCGATAAGGTGGGAATTTCAGTTTTGAGAGGGGTGGGGTGGGTCCCTCAAAAAAGTGCTGGTTTTGGTGCAACGGCCCCAGCACAAAAGCACCCCAGATCCCGTTGCGGCACCAAAAAACATTCCATTTGGCACTATTTTTATCGAATTTGGCGATACTAAAAAGTGCTGCACTTTTTCAGGGCTTGAATTAGCCCCCAAAAGAAGAAAAAAGCTAATTGGCGCTCTCAGCTGCATGCACAAAGGTCCCAAATGCATTCAAACCCTCTGGGACCATCCGAAAAAAATTCCTTTTGTGCAAAAGCACAAAGAAGGCGCGATATGTGCGATCCTTAGGGAAAAAACTCCATTTTTGGCCTTCCCATAGGCTAAAAAAGGTGTCGTTGACTGCGCAAGGCTGCGCAAGGCTGCGCACTAGCCTAATAATAACGCAAATCCCTCGGGGCTATCAGAAAAAAAAGTTTATTGTGTAGAAAAGCGCGATATGTGCGATCCTTAGGGAAAAAACTCCATTTTTGGCCTTCCCAGAGGCTAAAAAAGGTGTTGTTGACTGAGCAAGGCTGCGCAAGGCTGCGCATTGGCCTAATAATAACGCAAATCCCTCGGGGCTATCAGAAAAAACAGTTTATTGTGTAGAAAGTCTGCGATTTTGTCGATAAGGTGGGAATTTCAGTTTTGAGAGGGGTGGGGTGGGTCCCTCAAAAAAGTGCTGGTTTTGGTGCAACGGCCCCAGCACAAAAGCACCCCAGATCCCGTTGCGGCACCAAAAAACATTCCATTTGGCACTATTTTTATCGAATTTGGCGATACTAAAAAGTGCTGCACTTTTTCAGGGCTTGAATTAGCCCCCAAAAGAAGAAAAAAGCTAATTGGCGCTCTCAGCTGCATGCACAAAGGTCCCAAATGCATTCAAACCCTCTGGGACCATCCGAAAAAAATTCCTTTTGTGCAAAAGCACAAAGAAGGCGCGATATGTGCGATCCTTAGGGAAAAAACTCCATTTTTGGCCTTCCCATAGGCTAAAAAAGGTGTCGTTGACTGCGCAAGGCTGCGCAAGGCTGCGCACTAGCCTAATAATAACGCAAATCCCTCGGGGCTATCAGAAAAAAAAGTTTATTGTGTAGAAAAGCGCGATATGTGCGATCCTTAGGGAAAAAACTCCATTTTTGGCCTTCCCAGAGGCTAAAAAAGGTGTTGTTGACTGAGCAAGGCTGCGCAAGGCTGCGCATTGGCCTAATAATAACGCAAATCCCTCGGGGCTATCAGAAAAAACAGTTTATTGTGTAGAAAAGCGCGATATGTGCGATCCTTAGGGAAAAAACTCCATTTTTGGCCTTCCCAGAGGCTAAAAAAGGTGTTGTTGACTGAGCAAGGCTGCGCAAGGCTGCGCACTGGCCTAATAATAACGCAAATCCCTCGGGGCTATCAGAAAAAACAGTTTATTGTGTAGAAAAGCGCGATATGTGCGATCCTTAGGGAAAAAACTCCATTTTTGGCCTTCCCAGAGGCTAAAAAAGGTGTTGTTGACTGAGCAAGGCTGCGCAAGGCTGCGCACTGGCCTAATAATAACGCAAATCCCTCGGGGCTATCAGAAAAAAAAGTTTATTGTGTAGAAAAGCGCGATATGTGCGATCCTTAGGGAAAAACTCCATTTTTGGCCTTCCCAGAGGCTAAAAAAGGTGTTGTTGACTGCGCAAGGCTGCGCAAGGCTGCGCACTGGCCTAATAATAACGCAAATCCCTCGGGGCTATCAGAAAAAAAATTTTATTGTGTAGAAAAGCGCGATATGTGCGATCCTTAGGGAAAAAACCCCATTTTTGGCCTTCCCAGAGGCTAAAAAAGGTGTTGTTGACTGAGCAAGGCTGCGCAAGGCTGCGCACTGGCCTAATAATAACGCAAATCCCTTGGGGCTATCAGGAAAAAAAGTTTATTGTGTAGAAAAGCGCGATATGTGCGATCCTTAGGGAAAAACCCCATTTTTGGCCTTCCCAGAGGCTAAAAAAGGTGTTGTTGACTGAGCAAGGCTGCGCAAGGCTGCGCACTGGCCTAATAATAACGCAAATCCCTTGGGGCTATCAGGAAAAAAAGTTTATTGTGTAGAAAAGCGCGATATGTGCGATCCTTAGGGAAAAACCCCATTTTTGGCCTTCCCAGAGGCTAAAAAAGGTGTTGTTGACTGAGCAAGGCTGCGCAAGGCTGCGCACTGGCCTAATAATAACGCAAATCCCTCGGGGCTATCAGAAAAAAAAAGTTTATTGTGTAGAAAAGCGCGATATGTGCGATCCTTAGGGAAGAAACCCCATTTTTGGCCTTCCCAGAGGCTAAAAAAGGTGTTGTTGACTGAGCAAGTCTGCGCAAAGCTGCGCACTGGCCTAATAATAACGCAAATCCCTCGGGGCTATCAGAAAAAACAGTTTATTGTGTAGAAAAGCGCGATATGTGCGATCCTTAGGGAAAAAACCCCATTTTTGGCCTTCCCAGAGGCTAAAAAAGGTGTTGTTGACTGAGCAAGGCTGCGCAAGGCTGCGCAATGGCCTAATAATAACGCAAATCCCTCGGGGCTATCAGAAAAAACAGTTTATTGTGTAGAAAAGCGCGATATGTGCGATCCTTAGGGAAAAAACCCCATTTTTGGCCTTCCCAGAGGCTAAAAAAGGTGTTGTTGACTGAGCAAGGCTGCGCAAGGCTGCGCACTGGCCTAATAATAACGCAAATCCCTCGGGGCTATCAGAAAAAAAAGTTTATTGTGTAGAAAAGCGCGATATGTGCGATCCTTAGGGAAAAAAACCCATTTTTGGCCTTCCCAGAGGCTAAAAAAGGCGTTGTTGACTGAGCAAGGCTGCGCAAGGCTGCGCACTGGCCTAATAATAACGCAAATCCCTCGGGGCTATCAGAAAAAACAGTTTATTGTGTAGAAAGTCTGCGATTTTGTCGATAAGGTGGGAATTTCAGTTTTGAGAGGGGTGGGGTGGGTCCCTCAAAAAAGTGCTGGTTTTGGTGCAACGGCCCCAGCACAAAAGCACCCCAGATCCCGTTGCGGCACCAAAAAACATTCCATTTGGCACTATTTTTATCGAATTTGGCGATACTAAAAAGTGCTGCACTTTTTCAGGGCTTGAATTAGCCCCCAAAAGCAGAAAAAAGCTAATTGGCGCTCTCAGCTGCATGCACAAAGGTCCCAAATGCATTCAATCCCTCTGGGACCATCCGAAAAAAATTCCTTTTGTGCAAAAGCACAAAGAAGGCGCGATATGTGTGGTCCTTAGGGAAAAAACTCCATTTTTGGCCTTCCCAGAGGCTAAAAAAGGTGTTGTTGACTGCGCAAGGCTGCGCAAGGCTGCGCACTGGCCTAATAATAACGCAAATCCCTCGGGGCTATCAGAAAAAAAAGTTTATTGTGTAGAAAAGCGCGATATGTGCGATCCTTAGGAAAAAAATCCATTTTTGGCCTTCCCAGAGGCTAAAAAAGGTGTTGTTGTTTGCACAAGGCTGCGCAAGGCTGCGCACTGGCCTAATAATAACGCAAATCCCTCGGGGCTATCAGAAAAAAAAGTTTATTGTGTAGAAAAGCGCGATATGTGCGATGCTTAGGGAAAAAACCCCATTTTTGGCCTTCCCAGAGGCTAAAAAAGGTGTTGTTGACTGAGCAAGGCTGCGCAAGGCTGCGCACTGGCCTAATAATAACGCAAATCCCTCGGGGCTATCAGAAAAAACAGTTTATTGTGTAGAAAGTCTGCGATTTTGTCGATAAGGTGGGAATTTCAGTTTTGAGAGGGGTGGGGTGGGTCCCTCAAAAAAGTGCTGGTTTTGGTGCAACGGCCCCAGCACAAAAGCACCCCAGATCCCGTTGCGGCACCAAAAAACATTCCATTTGGCACTATTTTTATCGAATTTGGCGATACTAAAAAGTGCTGCACTTTTTCAGGGCTTGAATTAGCCCCCAAAAGAAGAAAAAAGCTAATTGGCGCTCTCAGCTGCATGCACAAAGGTCCCAAATGCATTCAAACCCTCTGGGACCATCCGAAAAAAATTCCTTTTGTGCAAAAGCACAAAGAAGGCGCGATATGTGCGATCCTTAGGGAAAAAACTCCATTTTTGGCCTTCCCAGAGGCTAAAAAAGGTGTCGTTGACTGCGCAAGGCTGCGCAAGGCTGCGCACTAGCCTAATAATAACGCAAATCCCTCGGGGCTATCAGAAAAAAAAGTTTATTGTGTAGAAAAGCGCGATATGTGCGATCCTTAGGGAAAAAACTCCATTTTTGACCTTCCCAGAGGCTAAAAAAGGTGTTGTTGACTGAGCAAGGCTGCGCAAGGCTGCGCACTGGCCTAATAATAACGCAAATCCCTCGGGGCTATCAGAAAAAAAAGTTTATTGTGTAGAAAAGCGCGATATGTGCGATCCTTAAAGAAAAAACCCCATTTTTGGCCTTCCCAGAGGCTAAAAAAGGTGTATTTGACAGAGCAAGGCTGCGCAAGGCTTCGCACTGGCCTAATAATAACGCAAATCCTTCGGGGCTATCAGAAAAAAAGTTTATTGTGTAGAAAAGCGCGATATGTGCGATCCTTAGTGAAAAAAACCCATTTTTGGCCTTCCCAGAGGCTAAAAAAGGTGTTGTTGACTGAGCAAGGCTGCGCAAGGCTGCGCACTGGCCTAATAATAACGCAAATCCCTCGGGGCTATCAGAAAAAACAGTTTATTGTGTAGAAAGTCTGCGATTTTGTCGATAAGGTGGGAATTTCAGTTTTGAGAGGGGTGGGGTGGGTCCCTCAAAAAAGTGCTGGTTTTGGTGCAACGGCCCCAGCACAAAAGCACCCCAGATCCCGTTGCGGCACCAAAAAACATTCCATTTGGCACTATTTTTATCGAATTTGGCGATACTAAAAAGTGCTGCACTTTTTCAGGGCTTGAATTAGCCCCCAAAAGCAGAAAAAAGCTAATTGGCGCTCTCAGCTGCATGCACAAAGGTCCCAAATGCATTCAATCCCTCTGGGACCATCCGAAAAAAATTCCTTTTGTGCAAAAGCACAAAGAAGGCGCGATATGTGTGGTCCTTAGGGAAAAAACTCCATTTTTGGCCTTCCCAGAGGCTAAAAAAGGTGTTGTTGACTGCGCAAGGCTGCGCAAGGCTGCGCACTGGCCTAATAATAACGCAAATCCCTCGGGGCTATCAGAAAAAAAAGTTTATTGTGTAGAAAAGCGCGATATGTGCGATCCTTAGGAAAAAAATCCATTTTTGGCCTTCCCAGAGGCTAAAAAAGGTGTTGTTGTTTGCACAAGGCTGCGCAAGGCTGCGCACTGGCCTAATAATAACGCAAATCCCTCGGGGCTATCAGAAAAAAAAGTTTATTGTGTAGAAAAGCGCGATATGTGCGATGCTTAGGGAAAAAACCCCATTTTTGGCCTTCCCAGAGGCTAAAAAAGGTGTTGTTGACTGAGCAAGGCTGCGCAAGGCTGCGCACTGGCCTAATAATAACGCAAATCCCTCGGGGCTATCAGAAAAAACAGTTTATTGTGTAGAAAGTCTGCGATTTTGTCGATAAGGTGGGAATTTCAGTTTTGAGAGGGGTGGGGTGGGTCCCTCAAAAAAGTGCTGGTTTTGGTGCAACGGCCCCAGCACAAAAGCACCCCAGATCCCGTTGCGGCACCAAAAAACATTCCATTTGGCACTATTTTTATCGAATTTGGCGATACTAAAAAGTGCTGCACTTTTTCAGGGCTTGAATTAGCCCCCAAAAGAAGAAAAAAGCTAATTGGCGCTCTCAGCTGCATGCACAAAGGTCCCAAATGCATTCAAACCCTCTGGGACCATCCGAAAAAAATTCCTTTTGTGCAAAAGCACAAAGAAGGCGCGATATGTGCGATCCTTAGGGAAAAAACTCCATTTTTGGCCTTCCCAGAGGCTAAAAAAGGTGTCGTTGACTGCGCAAGGCTGCGCAAGGCTGCGCACTAGCCTAATAATAACGCAAATCCCTCGGGGCTATCAGAAAAAAAAGTTTATTGTGTAGAAAAGCGCGATATGTGCGATCCTTAGGGAAAAAACTCCATTTTTGACCTTCCCAGAGGCTAAAAAAGGTGTTGTTGACTGAGCAAGGCTGCGCAAGGCTGCGCACTGGCCTAATAATAACGCAAATCCCTCGGGGCTATCAGAAAAAAAAGTTTATTGTGTAGAAAAGCGCGATATGTGCGATCCTTAAAGAAAAAACCCCATTTTTGGCCTTCCCAGAGGCTAAAAAAGGTGTATTTGACAGAGCAAGGCTGCGCAAGGCTTCGCACTGGCCTAATAATAACGCAAATCCTTCGGGGCTATCAGAAAAAAAGTTTATTGTGTAGAAAAGCGCGATATGTGCGATCCTTAGTGAAAAAAACCCATTTTTGGCCTTCCCAGAGGCTAAAAAAGGTGTTGTTGACTGAGCAAGGCTGCGCAAGGCTGCGCACTGGCCTAATAATAACGCAAATCCCTCGGGGCTATCAGAAAAAACAGTTTATTGTGTAGAAAGTCTGCGATTTTGTCGATAAGGTGGGAATTTCAGTTTTGAGAGGGGTGGGGTGGGTCCCTCAAAAAAGTGCTGGTTTTGGTGCAACGGCCCCAGCACAAAAGCACCCCAGATCCCGTTGCGGCACCAAAAAACATTCCATTTGGCACTATTTTTATCGAATTTGGCGATACTAAAAAGTGCTGCACTTTTTCAGGGCTTGAATTAGCCCCCAAAAGAAGAAAAAAGCTAATTGGCGCTCTCAGCTGCATGCACAAAGGTCCCAAATGCATTCAAACCCTCTGGGACCATCCGAAAAAAATTCCTTTTGTGCAAAAGCACAAAGAAGGCGCGATATGTGCGATCCTTAGGGAAAAAACTCCATTTTTGGCCTTCCCAGAGGCTAAAAAAGGTGTCGTTGACTGCGCAAGGCTGCGCAAGGCTGCGCACTAGCCTAATAATAACGCAAATCCCTCGGGGCTATCAGAAAAAAAGTTTATTGTGTAGAAAAGCGCGATATGTGCGATCCTTAGGGAAAAAACTCCATTTTTGGCCTTCCCAGAGGCTAAAAAAGGTGTTGTTGACTGAGCAAGGCTGCGCAAGGCTGCGCACTGGCCTAATAATAACGCAAATCCCTCGGGGCTATCAGAAAAAAAAGTTTATTGTGTAGAAAAGCGCGATATGTGCGATCCTTAGGGAAAAAACCCCATTATTTGGCCTTCCCAGAGGCTAAAAAAGGTGTTGTTGACTGAGCAAGGCTGCGCAAAGCTGCGCACTGGCCTAATAATAACGCAAATCCCTCGGGGCTATCAGAAAAAACAGTTTATTGTGTAGAAAAGCGCGATATGTGCGATCCTTAGGGAAAAAACTCCATTTTTGGCCTTCCCAGAGGCTAAAAAAGGTGTTGTTGACTGAGCAAGGCTGCGCAAGGCTGCGCACTGGCCTAATAATAACGCAAATCCCTCGGGGCTATCAGAAAAAACAGTTTATTGTGTAGAAAAGCGTGATATGTGCGATACTTAGGGAAAAAACCCCATTTTTGGCCTTCCCAGAGGCTAAAAAAGGTGTTGTTGACTGAGCAAGGCTGCGCAAGGCTGTGCACTGGCCTAATAATAACGCAAATCCCTCGGGGCTATCAGAAAAAACAGTTTATTGTGTAGAAAAGCGCGATATGTGCGATCCTTAGGGAAAAAACCCCATTTTTGGCCTTCCCAGAGGCTAAAAAAGGTGTTGTTGACTGAGCAAGGCTGCGCAAGGCTGCGCACTGGCCTAATAATAACGCAAATCCCTCGGGGCTATCAGAAAAAACAGTTTATTGTGTAGAAAAGCGCGATATGTGCGATCCTTAGGGAAAAAACCCCATTTTTGGCCTTCCCAGAGGCTAAAAAAGGTGTTGTTGACTGAGCAAGGCTGCGCAAGGCTGCGCACTGGCCTAATAATAACGCAAATCCCTCGGGGCTATCAGAAAAAACAGTTTATTGTGTAGAAAGTCTGCGATTTTGTCGATAAGGTGGGAATTTCAGTTTTGAGAGGGGTGGGGTGGGTCCCTCAAAAAAGTGCTGGTTTTGGTGCAACGGCCCCAGCACAAAAGCACCCCAGATCCCGTTGCGGCACCAAAAAACATTCCATTTGGCACTATTTTTATCGAATTTGGCGATACTAAAAAGTGCTGCACTTTTTCAGGGCTTGAATTAGCCCCCAAAAGCAGAAAAAAGCTAATTGGCGCTCTCAGCTGCATGCACAAAGGTCCCAAATGCATTCAATCCCTCTGGGACCATCCGAAAAAAATTCCTTTTGTGCAAAAGCACAAAGAAGGCGCGATATGTGCGATCCTTAGGGAAAAAACTCCATTTTTGGCCTTCCCAGAGGCTAAAAAAGGTGTTGTTGACTGTGCAAGGCTGCGCACTGGCCTAATAATAACGCAAATCCCTCGGGGCTATCGGAAAAAAAAGTTTATTGTGTAGAAAAGCGCGATATGTGCGATCCTTAGGAAAAAAATCCATTTTTGGCCTTCCCAGAGGCTAAAAAAGGTGTTGTTGACTGCGCAAGGCTGCGCACTGGCCTAATAATAACGCAAATCCCTCGGGGCTATCAGAAAAAAAAGTTTATTGTGTAGAAAAGCGCGATATGTGCGATTCTTAGGGAAAAAACTCCATTTTTGGCCTTCCCAGAGGCTAAAAAAGGTGTTGTTGACTGAGCAAGGCTGCGCAAGGCTGCGCACTGGCCTAATAATAACGCAAATCCCTCGGGGCTATCAGAAAAAAAAGTTTATTGTGTAGAAAAGCGCGATATGTGCGATCCTTAGGGAAATAAACCCCATTTTTGGCCTTCCCAGAGGCTAAAAAAGGTGTTGTTGACTGAGCAAGGCTGCGCAAGGCTGCGCACTGGCCTAATAATAACGCAAATCCCTCGGGGCTATCAGAAAAAACAGTTTATTGTGTAGAAAAGCGCGATATGTGCGATCCTTAGGGAAAAAAACCCATTTTTGGCCTTCCCAGAGGCTAAAAAAGGTGTTGTTGACTGAGCAAGGCTGCGCAAGGCTGCGCACTGGCCTAATAATAACGCAAATCCCTCGGGGCTATCAGAAAAAACAGTTTATTGTGTAGAAAAGCGCGATATGTGCGATCCTTAGGGAAAAACTCCATTTTTGGCCTTCCCAGAGGCTAAAAAAGGTGTTGTTGACTGAGAAAGGCTGCGCAAGGCTGCGCACTGCCCTAATAATAACGCAAATCCCTCGGGGCTATCAGAAAAAACAGTTTATTGTGTAGAAAGTCTGCGATTTTGTCGATAAGGTGGGAATTTCAGTTTTGAGAGGGGTGGGGTGGGTCCCTCAAAAAAGTGCTGGTTTTGGTGCAACGGCCCCAGCACAAAAGCACCCCAGATCCCGTTACGGCACCAAAAAACATTCCATTTGGCACTATTTTTATCGAATTTGGCGATACTAAAAAGTGCTGCACTTTTTCAGGGCTTGAATTAGCCCCCAAAAGCAGAAAAAAGCTAATTGGCGCTCTCAGCTGCATGCACAAAGGTCCCAAATGCATTCAATCCCTCTGGGACCATCCGAAAAAAATTCCTTTTGTGCAAAAGCACAAAGAAGGCGCGATATGTGCGATCCTTAGGGAAAAAACTCCATTTTTGGCCTTCCCAGAGGCTAAAAAAGGTGTTGTTGACTGCGCAAGGCTGCGCAAGGCTGCGCACTGGCCTAATAATAACGCAAATCCCTCGGGGCTATCAGAAAAAACAGTTTATTGTGTAGAAAAGCGCGATATGTGCGATCCTTAGGGAAAAAACTCCATTTTTGGCCTTCCCAGAGGCTAAAAAAGGTGTTGTTGACTGAGCAAGGCTGCGCAAGGCTGCGCACTGGCCTAATAATAACGCAAATCCCTCGGGGCTATCAGAAAAAAAAGTTTATTGTGTAGAAAAGCGCGATATGTGCGATCCTTAGGGAAAAAACCCCATTTTTGGCCTTCCCAGAGGCTAAAACAGGTGTTGTTGACTGAGCAAGGCTGCGCAAGGCTGCGCACTGGCCTAATAATAACGCAAATCCCTCGGGGCTATCAGAAAAAACAGTTTACTGTGTAGAAAAGCGCGATATGTGCGATCCTTAGGGAAAAAACCCAATTTTTGGCCTTCCCAGAGGCTAAAAGAGGTGTTGTTGACTGAGCAAGGCTGCGCAAGGCTGCGCACTGGCCTAATAATAACGCAAATCCCTCGGGGCTATCAGAAAAAACAGTTTATTGTGTAGAAAAGCGCGATATGTGCGATCCTTAGGGAAAAAACCCCATTTTTGGCCTTCCCAGAGGCTAAAAAAGGTGTTGTTGACTGAGCAAGGCTGCGCAAGGCTGCGCACTGGCCTAATAATAACGCAAATCCCTCGGGGCTATCAGAAAAAACAGTTTATTGTGTAGAAAAGCGCGATATGTGCGATCCTTAGGGAAAAAACCCCATTTTTGGCCTTCCCAGAAGCTAAAAAAGGTGTTGTTGACTGAGCAAGGCTGCGCAAGGCTGCGCACTGGCCTAATAATAACGCAAATCCCTCGGGGCTATCAGAAAAAACAGTTTATTGTGTAGAAAAGCGCGATATGTGCGATCCTTAGGGAAAAACTCCATTTTTGGCCTTCCCAGAGGCTAAAAAAGGTGTTGTTGACTGAGAAAGGCTGCGCAAGGCTGCGCACTGCCCTAATAATAACGCAAATCCCTCGGGGCTATCAGAAAAAACAGTTTATTGTGTAGAAAGTCTGCGATTTTGTCGATAAGGTGGGAATTTCAGTTTTGAGAGGGGTGGGGTGGGTCCCTCAAAAAAGTGCTGGTTTTGGTGCAACGGCCCCAGCACAAAAGCACCCCAGATCCCATTGCGGCACCAAAAAACATTCCATTTGGCACTATTTTTATCGAATTTGGCGATACTAAAAAGTGCTGCACTTTTTCAGGGCTTGAATTAGCCCCCAAAAGCAGAAAAAAGCTAATTGGCGCTCTCAGCTGCATGCACAAAGGTCCCAAATCCATTCAATCCCTCTGGGACCATCCGAAAAAAATTCCTTTTGTGCAAAAGCACAAAGAAGGCGCGATATGTGCGATCCTTAGGGAAAAAACTCCATTTTTGGCCTTCCCAGAGGCTAAAAAAGGTGTTGTTGACTGCGCAAGGCTGCGCAAGGCTGCGCACTGGCCTAATAATAACGCAAATCCCTCGGGGCTATCAGAAAAAAAAGTTTATTGTGTAGAAAAGCGCGATATGTGCGATCCTTAGGGAAAAAACTCCATTTTTGGCCTTCCCAGAGGCTAAAAAAGGTGTTGTTGACTGAGCAAGGCTGCGCAAGGCTGCGCACTGGCCTAATAATAACGCAAATCCCTCGGGGCTATCAGAAAAAAAAAGTTTATTGTGTAGAAAAGCGCGATATGTGCGATCCTTAGGGAAAAAACCCCATTTTTGGCCTTCCCAGAGGCTAAAACAGGTGTTGTTGACTGAGCAAGGCTGCGCAAGGCTGCGCACTGGCCTAATAATAACGCAAATCCCTCGGGGCTATCAGAAAAAACAGTTTACTGTGTAGAAAAGCGCGATATGTGCGATCCTTAGGGAAAAAACCCCATTTTTGGCCTTCCCAGAGGCTAAAAGAGGTGTTGTTGACTGAGCAAGGCTGCGCAAGGCTGCGCACTGGCCTAATAATAACGCAAATCCCTCCGGGCTATCAGAAAAAACAGTTTATTGTGTAGAAAAGCGCGATATGTGCGATCCTTAGGGAAAAAACCCCATTTTTGGCCTTCCCAGAGGCTAAAAAAGGTGTTGTTGACTGAGCAAGGCTGCGCAAGGCTGCGCACTGGCCTAATAATAACGCAAATCCCTCGGGGCTATCAGAAAAAACAGTTTATTGTGTAGAAAAGCGCGATATGTGCGATCCTTAGGGAAAAAACCCCATTTTTGGCCTTCCCAGAAGCTAAAAAAGGTGTTGTTGACTGAGCAAGGCTGCGCAAGGCTGCGCACTGGCCTAATAATAACGCAAATCCCTCGGGGCTATCAGAAAAAACAGTTTATTGTGTAGAAAAGCGCGATATGTGCGATCCTTAGGGAAAAAACCCCATTTTTGGCCTTCCCAGAGGCTAAAAAAGGTGTTGTTGACTGAGCAAGGCTGCGCAAGGCTGCGCACTGGCCTAATAATAGACGCAAATCCCTCGGGGCTATCAGAAAAAACAGTTTATTGTGTAGAAAAGCGCGATATGTGCGATCCTTAGGGAAAAAACCCCATTTTTGGCCTTCCCAGAGGCTAAAAAAGGTGTTGTTGACTGACCAAGGCTGCGCAAGGCTGCGCACTGGCCTAATAATAACGCAAATCCCTCGGGGCTATCAGAAAAAACAGTTTATTGTGTAGAAAGTCTGCGATTTTGTCGATAAGGTGGGAATTTCAGTTTTGAGAGGGGTGGGGTGGGTCCCTCAAAAAAGTGCTGGTTTTGGTGCAACGGCCCCAGCACAAAAGCACCCCAGATCCCGTTGCGGCACCAAAAAACATTCCATTTGGCACTATTTTTATCGAATTTGGCGTTACTAAAAAGTGCTGCACTTTTTCAGGGCTTCAATTAGCCCCCAAAAGCAGAAAAAAGCTAATTGGCGCTCTCAGCTGCATGCACAAAGGTCCCAAATCCATTCAATCCCTCTGGGACCATCCGAAAAAAATTCCTTTTGTGCAAAAGCACAAAGAAGGCGATATATGTGCGATCCTTAGGGAAAAAACTCCATTTTTGGCCTTCCCAGAGGCTAAAAAAGGTGTTGTTGACTGCGCAAGGCTGCACAAGGCTGCGCACTGGCCTAATAATAACGCAAATCCCTCGGGGCTATCAGAAAAAAAAGTTTATTGTGTAGAAAAGCGCGATATGTGCGATCCTTAGGGAAAAAACTCCATTTTTGGCCTTCCCAGAGGCTAAAAAAGGTGTTGTTGACTGCGCAAGGCTGCGCACTGGCCTAATAATAACGCAAATCCCTCGGGGCTATCAGAAAAAAAAATTTTATTGTGTAGAAAAGCGCGATATGTGCGATCCTTAGGGAAAAAACCCCATTTTTGGCCTTCCCAGAGGCTAAAAAAGGTGTTGTTGACTGAGCAAGGCTGCGCAAGGCTGCGCACTGGCCTAATAATAATGCAAATCCCTTGGGGCTATCAGGAAAAAAGGTTTATTGTGTAGAAAAGCGCGATATGTGCGATCCTTAGGGAAAAAACCCCATTTTTGGCCTTCCCAGAGGCTAAAAAAGGTGTTGTTGACTGCGCAAGGCTGTGCAAGGCTGCGCACTGGCCTAATAATAACGCAAATCCCTCGGGGCTATCAGAAAAAACAGTTTATTGTGTAGAAAAGCGCGATATGTGCGATCCTTAGGGAAAAAACCCCATTTTTGGCCTTCCCAGAGGCTAAAAAAGGTGTTGTTGACTGAGCAAGGCTGCGCAAGGCTGCGCACTGGCCTAATAATAACGCAAATCCCTCGGGGCTATCAGAAAAAACAGTTTATTGTGTAGAAAAGCGCGATATGTGCGATCCTTAGGGAAAAAACCCCATTTTTGGCCTTCCCAGAAGCTAAAAAAGGTGTTGTTGACTGAGCAAGGCTGCGCAAGGCTGCGCACTGGCCTAATAATAACGCAAATCCCTCGGGGCTATCAGAAAAAACAGTTTATTGTGTAGAAAAGCGCGATATGTGCGATCCTTAGGGAAAAAACCCCATTTTTGGCCTTCCCAGAGGCTAAAAAAGGTGTTGTTGACTGAGCAAGGCTGCGCAAGGCTGCGCACTGGCCTAATAATAGACGCAAATCCCTCGGGGCTATCAGAAAAAACAGTTTATTGTGTAGAAAAGCGCGATATGTGCGATCCTTAGGGAAAAAACCCCATTTTTGGCCTTCCCAGAGGCTAAAAAAGGTGTTGTTGACTGAGCAAGGCTGCGCAAGGCTGCGCACTGGCCTAATAATAACGCAAATCCCTCGGGGCTATCAGAAAAAACAGTTTATTGTGTAGAAAGTCTGCGATTTTGTCGATAAGGTGGGAATTTCAGTTTTGAGAGGGGTGGGGTGGGTCCCTCAAAAAAGTGCTGGTTTTGGTGCAACGGCCCCAGCACAAAAGCACCCCAGATCCCGTTGCGGCACCAAAAAACATTCCATTTGGCACTATTTTTATCGAATTTGGCGTTACTAAAAAGTGCTGCACTTTTTCAGGGCTTCAATTAGCCCCCAAAAGCAGAAAAAAGCTAATTGGCGCTCTCAGCTGCATGCACAAAGGTCCCAAATGCATTCAATCCCTCTGGGACCATCCGAAAAAAATTCCTTTTGTGCAAAAGCACAAAGAAGGCGATATATGTGCGATCCTTAGGGAAAAAACTCCATTTTTGGCCTTCCCAGAGGCTAAAAAAGGTGTTGTTGACTGCGCAAGGCTGCGCAAGGCTGCGCACTGGCCTAATAATAACGCAAATCCCTCGGGGCTATCAGAAAAAAAAGTTTATTGTGTAGAAAAGCGCGATATGTGCGATCCTTAGGGAAAAAACTCCATTTTTGGCCTTCCCAGAGGCTAAAAAAGGTGTTGTTGACTGCGCAAGGCTGCGCAAGGCTGCGCACTGGCCTAATAATAACGCAAATCCCTCGGGGCTATCAGAAAAAAAATTTTATTGTGTAGAAAAGCGCGACATGTGCGATCCTTAGGGAAAAAACCCCATTTTTGGCCTTCCCAGAGGCTAAAAAAGGTGTTGTTGACTGAGCAAGGCTGCGCAAGGCTGCGCACTGGCCTAATAATAACGCAAATCCCTGCGGGCTATCAGGAAAAAAAGTTTATTGTGTAGAAAAGCGCGATATGTGCGATCCTTAGGGAAAAAACCCCATTTCTGGCCTTCCCAGAGGCTAAAAAAGGTGTTGTTGACTGAGCAAGGCTGCGCAAGGCTGCGCACTGGCCTAATAATAACGCAAATCCCTCGGGGCTATCAGAAAAAACAGTTTATTGTGTAGAAAAGCGCGATATGTGCGATCCTTAGGGAAAAAACCCCATTTTTGGCCTTCCCAGAGGCTAAAAAAGGTGTTGTTGACTGTGCAAGGCTGCGCAAGGCTGCGCACTGGCCTAATAATAACGCAAATCCCTCGGGGCTATCAGAAAAAACAGTTTATTGTGTAGAAAAGCGCGATATGTGCGATCCTTAGGGAAAAAACCCCATTTTTGGCCTTCCCAGAGGCTAAAAAAGGTGTTGTTGACTGAGCAAGGCTGCGCAAGGCTGCGCACTGGCCTAATAATAACGCAAATCCCTCGGGGCTATCAGAAAAAAACAGTTTATTGTGTAGAAAAGCGCGATATGTGCGATCCTTAGGGAAAAAAACCCATTTTTGGCCTTCCCAGAGGCTAAAAAAGGTGTTGTTGACTGAGCAAGGCTGCGCAAGGCTGCGCACTGGCCTAATAATAACGCAAATCCCTCGGGGCTATCAGAAAAAACAGTTTATTGTGTAGAAAGTCTGCGATTTTGTCGATAAGGTGGGAATTTCAGTTTTGAGAGGGGTGGGGTGGGTCCCTCAAAAAAGTGCTGGTTTTGGTGCAACGGCCCCAGCACAAAAGCACCCCAGATCCCGTTGCGGCACCAAAAAACATTCCATTTGGCACTATTTTTATCGAATTTGGCGTTACTAAAAAGTGCTGCACTTTTTCAGGGCTTGAATTAGCCCCCAAAAGCAGAAAAAAGCTAATTGGCGCTCTCAGCTGCATGCACAAAGGTCCCAAATGCATTCAATCCCTCTGGGACCATCCGAAAAAAATTCCTTTTGTGCAAAAGCACAAAGAAGGCGATATATGTGCGATCCTTAGGGAAAAAACTCCATTTTTGGCCTTCCCAGAGGCTAAAAAAGGTGTTGTTGACAGCGCAAGGCTGCGCAAGGCTGCGCACTGGCCTAATAATAACGCAAATCCCTCGGGGCTATCAGAAAAAACAGTTTATTGTGTAGAAAAGCGCGATATGTGCGATCCTTAGGGAAAAAACTCCATTTTTGGCCTTCCCAGAGGCTAAAAAAGGTGTTGTTGACTGCGCAAGGCTGCGCAAGGCTGCGCACTGGCCTAATAATAACGCAAATCCCTCGTCGCTATCAGAAAAAACAGTTTATTGTGTAGAAAAGCGCGATATGTGCGATCCTTAGGGAAAAAACCCCATTTTTGGCCTTCCCAGAGGCTAAAAAAGGTGTTGTTGACTGAGCAAGGCTGCGCAAGGCTGCGCACTGGCCTAATAATAACGCAAATCCCTTGGGGCTATCAGGAAAAAAAGTTTATTGTGTAGAAAAGCGCGATATGTGCGATCCTTAGGGAAAAAACCCCATTTTTGGCCTTCCCAGAGGCTAAAAAAGGTGTTGTTGACTGAGCAAGGCTGCGCAAGGCTGCGCACTGGCCTAATAATAACGCAAATCCCTCGGGGCTATCAGAAAAAACAGTTTATTGTGTAGAAAAGCGCGATATGTGCGATCCTTAGGGAAGAAACCCCATTTTTGGCCTTCCCAGAGGCTAAAAAAGGTGTTGTTGACTGAGCAAGGCTGCGCAAGGCTGCGCACTGGCCTAATAATAACGCAAATCCCTCGGGGCTATCAGAAAAAAAAGTTTATTGTGTAGAAAAGCGCGATATGTGCGATCCTTAGGGAAAAAACTCCATTTTTGGCCTTCCCAGAGGCTAAAAAAGGTGTTGTTGACTGCGCAAGGCTGCGCAAGGCTGCGCACTGGCCTAATAATAACGCAAATCCCTCGGGGCTATCAGAAAAAACAGTTTATTGTGTAGAAAAGCGCGATATGTGCGATCCTTAGGGAAAAAACCCCATTTTTGGCCTTCCCAGAGGCTAAAAAAGGTGTTGTTGACTGAGCAAGGCTGCGCAAGGCTGCGCACTGGCCTAATAATAACGCAAATCCCTTGGGGCTATCAGGAAAAAAAGTTTATTGTGTAGAAAAGCGCGATATGTGCGATCCTTAGGGAAAAAACCCCATTTTTGGCCTTCCCAGAGGCTAAAAAAGGTGTTGTTGACTGAGCAAGGCTGCGCAAGGCTGCGCACTGGCCTAATAATAACGCAAATCCCTCGGGGCTATCAGAAAAAACAGTTTATTGTGTAGAAAAGCGCGATATGTGCGATCCTTAGGGAAGAAACCCCATTTTTGGCCTTCCCAGAGGCTAAAAAAGGTGTTGTTGACTGAGCAAGGCTGCGCAAGGCTGCGCACTGGCCTAATAATAACGCAAATCCCTCGGGGCTATCAGAAAAAACAGTTTATTGTGTAGAAAAGCGCGATATGTGCGATCCTTAGGGAAAAAAACCCATTTTTGGCCTTCCCAGAGGCTAAAAAAGGTGTTGTTGACTGAGCAAGGCTGCGCAAGGCTGCGCACTGGCCTAATAATAACGCAAATCCCTCGGGGCTATCAGAAAAAAAAGTTTATTGTGTAGAAAAGCGCGATATGTGCGATCCTTAGGGGAAAAACCCATTTTTGGCCTTCCCAGAGGCTAAAAAAGGCGTTGTTGACTGAGCAAGGCTGCGCAAGGCTGCGCACTGGCCTAATAATAACGCAAATCCCTCGGGGCTATCAGAAAAGACAGTTTATTGTGTAGAAAGTCTGCGATTTTGTCGATAAGGTGGGAATTTCAGTTTTGAGAGGGGTGGGGTGGGTCCCTCAAAAAAGTGCTGGTTTTGGTGCAACGGCCCCGGCACAAAAGCACCCCAGATCCCGTTGCGGCACCAAAAAACATTCCTTTTGGCACTATTTTTATCGAATTTGGCGATACTAAAAAGTGCTGCACTTTTTCAGGGCTTGAATTAGCCCCCAAAAGTAGAAAAGAGCTAATTGGCGCTCTCAGCTGCATGCACAAAGGTCCCAAATGCATTCAATCCCTCTGGGACCATCCGAAAAAAAATCCTTTTGTGCAAAAGCACAAAGAAGGCGCGATATGTGCGATCCTTAGGGAAAAAACTCCATTTTTGGCCTTCCCAGAGGCTAAAAAAGGTGTTGTTGACTGCGCAAGGCTGCGCAAGGCTGCGCACTGGCCTAATAATAACGCAAATCCCTCGGGGCTATCAGAAAAAAAAGTTTATTGTGTAGAAAAGCGCGATATGTGCGATCCTTAGGGAAAAAACTCCATTTTTGGCCTTCCCAGAGGCTAAAAAAGGTGTTGTTGACTGCGCAAGGCTGCGCAAGGCTGCGCACTGGCCTAATAATAACGCAAATCCCTCGGGGCTATCAGAAAAAAAAGTTTATTGTGTAGAAAAGCGCGATATGTGCGATCCTTAGGGAAAAAACCCCATTTTTGGCCTTCCCAGAGGCTTAAAAAGGTGTTGTTGACTGAGCAAGGCTGCGCAAGGCTGCGCACTGGCCTAATAATAACGGAAATCCCTCGGGGCTATCAGAAAAAAAAGTTTATTGTGTAGAAAAGCGCGATATGTGCGATCCTTAGGGAAAAAACCCCATTTTTGGCCTTCCCAGAGGCTAAAAAAGGCGTTGTTGACTGAGCAAGGCTGCGCAAGGCTGCGCACTGGCCTAATAATAACGCAAATCCCTCCGGGCTATCAGAAAAAACAGTTTATTGTGTAGAAAGTCTGCGATTTTGTCGATAAGGTGGGAATTTCAGTTTTGAGAGGGGTGGGGTGGGTCCCTCAAAAAAGTGCTGGTTTTGGTGCAACGGCCCCAGCACAAAAGCACCCCAGATCCCGTTGCGGCACCAAAAAACATTCCATTTGGCACTATTTTTATCGAATTTGGCGATACTAAAAAGTGCTGCACTTTTTCAGGGCTTGAATTAGCCCCCAAAAGCAGAAAAAACCTAATTGGCGCTCTCAGCTGCATGCACAAAGGTCCCAAATGCATTCAATCCCTCTGGGACCATCCGAAAAAATTCCTTTTGTGCAAAAGCACAAAGAAGGCGCGATATGTGCGATCCTTAGGGAAAAAAACTCCATTTTTGGCCTTCCCAGAGTCTAAAAAAGGTGTTGTTGACTGAGCAAGGCTGCGCAAGGCTGCGCACTGGCCTAATAATAACGCAAATCCCTCGGGGCTATCAGAAAAAACAGTTTATTGTGTAGTAAGTCTGCGATTTTGTCGATAAGGTGGGAATTTCAGTTTTAAGAGGGGTGGGGTGGGTCCCTCAAGAAAGTGCTGGTTTAAGTGCAACGGCCCCAGCACAAAAGCACCCCAGATCCCGTTGCGGCACCAAAAAACATTCCATTTGGCACTATTTTTATCGAATTTGGCGATACTAAAAAGTGCTGCACTTTTTCAGCGCTTGAATTAGCCCCCAAAAGCAGAAAAAAGCTAATTGGCGCTCTCAGCTGCATGCACAAAGGTCCCAAATGCATTCAATCCCTCTGGGACCATCCGAAAAAAAATCCTTTTGTGCAAAAGCACAAAGAAGGCGCGATATGTGCGATCCTTAGGGAAAAAACTCCATTTTTGGCCTTCCCAGAGGCTAAAAAAGGTGTTGTTGACTGCGCAAGGCTGCGCAAGGCTGCGCACTGGCCTAATAATAACGCAAATCCCTCGGGGCTATCAGAAAAAGAAGTTTATTGTGTAGAAAAGCGCGATATGTGCGATCCTTAGGGAAAAAACTCCATTTTTGGCCTTCCCAGAGGCTAAAAAAGGTGTTGTTGACTGCGCAAGGCTGCGCAAGGCTGCGCACTGGCCTAATAATAACGCAAATCCCTCGGGGCTATCAGAAAAAACAGTTTATTGTGTAGTAAGTCTGCGATTTTGTCGATAAGGTGGGAATTTCAGTTTTAAGAGGGGTGGGGTGGGTCCCTCAAGAAAGTGCGGTTTAAGTGCAACGGCCCCAGCACAAAAGCACCCCAGATCCCGTTGCGGCACCAAAAAACATTCCATTTGGCACTATTTTTATCGAATTTGGCGATACTAAAAAGTGCTGCACTTTTTCAGGGCTTGAATTAGCCCCCAAAAGCAGAAAAAAGCTAATTGGCGCTCTCAGCTGCATGCACAAAGGTCCCAAATGCATTCAATCCCTCTGGGACCATCCGAAAAAAATTCCTTTTGTGAAAAAGCACAAAGAAGGCGCGATATGTGCGATCCTTAGGGAAAAAACTCCATTTTTGGCCTTCCCAGAGGCTAAAAAAGGTGTTGTTGACTGCGCAAGGCTGCGCAAGGCTGCGCACTGGCCTAATAATAACGCAAATCCCTCGGGGCTATCAGAAAAAAAAGTTTATTGTGCAGAAAAGCGCGATATGAGCGATCCTTAGGGAAAAAACTCCATTTTTGGCCTTCCTAGAGGCTAAAAAAGGTGTTGTTGACTGAGCAAGGCTGCGCAAGGCTGCACACTGGCCTAATAATAACGCAAATCCCTCGGGGCTATCAGAAAAAAAAGTTTATTGTGTAGAATAGCGCGATATGTGCGATCCTTAGGGAGAAAACCCCATTTTTGGCCTTCCCAGAGGCTAAAAAAGGTGTTGTTGACTGAGCAAGGCTGCGCAAGGCTGCGCACTGGCCTAATAATAACGCAAATCCCTCGGGGCTATCAGAAAAAATCAGTTTATTGTGTAGAAAAGCGCGATATGTGCGATCCTTAGGGAAAAAACCCCATTTTTGTCCTTCCCAGAGGCTAAAAAAGGTGTTGTTGACTGAGCAAGGCTGCGCAAGGCTGCGCACTGGTCTAATAATAACGCAAATCCCTCGGGGCTATCAGAAAAAAACAGTTTATTGTGTAGAAAAGCGCGATATGTGCGATCCTTAGGAAAAAAACCCATTTTTGGCCTTCCCAGACGCTAAAAAAGGTGTTGTTGACTGAGCAAGGCTGCGCACTGGCCTAATAATAACGCAAATCCCTCGGGGCTATCAGAAAAAAAAGTTTATTGTGTAGAAAAGCGCGATATGTGCGATCCTTAGGGAAAAAACCCCATTTTTGGCCTTCCCAGAGGCTAAAAAAGGTGTTGTTGACTGAGCAAGGCTGCGCAAGGCTGCGCACTGGCCTAATAATAATGCAAATCCCTCGGGGCTATAAGAAAAAAAGCGTTTATTGTGTAGAAAAGCGCGATATGTGCGATCCTTAGGAAAAAACTCCATTTTTGGCCTTCCCAGAGGCTAAAAAAGGTGTTGTTGACTGAGCAAGGCTGCGCAAGGCTGCGCACTGGCCTAATAATAACGCAAATCCCTCGGGGCTATCAGAAAAAAACGTTTATTGTGTAGAAAAGCGCGATATGTGCGATCCTTAGGGAAAAAACCCCATTTTTGGCCTTCCCAGAGGCTAAAAAAGGTGTTGTTAACTACGCAAGTCTGCGCAAGTCTGCGCAAGTCTGCACAAGTCTGCGCACTGGCCCAATAATAATGCAAATCCCTCGGGGCTATCAGAAAAAAGAGTTTATTGTGTAGAAAGGCGCGATATGTGCGATCCTTAGGGAAAAAAGCCCATTTCTGGCCTTCCCAGAGGCTAAAAAAGGTGTTGTTAACTACGCAAGTCTGCGCAAGTCTGCGCACTGGCCCAATAATAATGCAAATCCCTCGGGGCTATCAGAAAAAAAAGTTTATTGTGTAGAAAGGCGCGATATGTGCGATCCTTAGGGGAAGAAAACGCCATTTTTGGCCTTCCCAGAGGCTAAAAAAGGTGTTGTTAACTACGCAAGTCTGCGCAAGTCTGCGGAAGTCTGCGCACTGGCCCAAAAATAATGCAAATCCCTCGGGGCTATCAGAAAAAAAAGTTTATTGTGTAGAAAGGCGCGATATGTGCGATCCTTAGGGGAAAAAACCCCATTTTTGGCCTTCCCAGAGGCTAAAAAAGGTGTTGTTAACTACGCAAGGATGGGCAAGGCTGCGCACTGGCCCAATAATAATGCAAATCCCTCGGGGCTATCAGAAAAAATGTTTATTGTGTAGAAAGTCTGCGATTTTGTCGATAAGGTGGGAATTTCAGTTTTGAGAGGGGAAGGGTGGATCCCTCAAAAAAGTGCTGGTTTTAGTGCAACGGCCCCAGCACATAAGCACCCCAGATCCCGTTGCAGCACCAAAAAACATTCCATTTGGCACTATTTTTATCGAATTTGGCGATACTAAAAAGTGCTGCACTTTTTGAGGGCTTGAATTAGCCCCCAAAAAGCAGAAAAAAGCTAATAAATGTAGATGTAGATGTAGATGTAATTGGCGCTCTCAGCTGCATGCACAAAGGTCCCAAATGCATGCAATCCCTCTGAGACCATCCGAAAAAAATTCCTTTTGTGCAAAAGCACAAAGAAGGCGCGATATGTGCGATCCTTAAGGAAAAACCCATTTTAAGCCTTCCCAGAGTCTAAAAAAGGTGTTGTTAACTACGCAAGGCTGCGCAAGTCTCCGCACTGGCCCAATAATAATGCAAATCAATCGGGGCTATCAGAAAAAATGTTTATTGTGTAGAAAGTCTGCGCACTGGCCCAATAATAATGCAAATCCCTCGGGGCTATCAGAAAAAAGTTTATTGTGTAGAAAGGCGCGATATGTGCGATCCTTAGGGAAAAAACCCCATTTTTGGCTTTCCCAGAGGCTAAAAAACGGTGTTGTTAACTACGCAAGGCTGCGCAAGTCTGCGCACTGGCCCAATAATAATGCAAATCCCTCGGGGCTATCAGGAAAAAAAGTTTATTGTGTAGAAAGTCTGCGATTTTGTCGATAAGGTGGGAATTTCAGTTTTGAGTGGGGTGGGGTGAGTCCCTCTAAAAAGTGCTGGTTTTGGTGCAACGGCCCCAGCACAAAAGCACCCCGGATCCCGTTGCGGCACAAAAAAACATTCCATTTGGCACTTTTTTTATAGAATTTGGCGATACTAAAAAGTGCTGCACTTTTTCAGGGCTTGATTTAGCCCCAAAAAGCAGAAAAAAGCAAATTGGCGCTCTCAGCTGCATGCACAAAGGTCCCAAATGCATTCAATCCCTCTGGGACCATCCGAAAAAAATTCCTTTTGTGCAAAAGCAAAAAGAAGGCGCGATATGTGCGATCCTTAGGGAAAAAACCCTTTTTCGGCCTTCCCAGAGGCTAAAAAAGGTGTTGTTAACTACGCAAGGCTTTGGAAGTCTGCGCACTGGCCCAATAATAATGCAAATCCGTCGGGGCTATCAGAAAAAATGTTTATTGTGTAGAAAGGCGCGATATGTGCGATCCTTAGGGAAAAAACCCCATTTCTGGCCTTCCCAGAGGCTAAAAAAGGTGTTGTTAACTACGCAAGGCTGCGCAAGTCTGCGCACTGGCCCAATAATAATGCAACTCCCTCGGGGCTATCAGAAAAAAAAGTTTATTGTGTAGAAAAGCGCGATATGTGCGATCCTTAGGGAAAAAAACCCATTTTGGGGCATTCCCAGAGGCTAAAAAAGGTGTTGTTAACTACGCAAGGCTGCGATAGGCTGCGCACTGGCCCAATAATAATGCAAATCCCTCGGGGCTATCAGAAAAAAAAGTTGATTGTGTAGAAAGGCGCGATATGTGCGATCCTTTGGGAAAAAAAGCCAATGTTTGGCTTTCCCAGAGGCTAAAAAAGCTAACTGGCACTCTCAGCTGCATGCACAAAGGTCCAAAATGCATTCAATCCCTCTGGGACCATCCGAGAAAAATTCCTTTTGTGCAAAAGCACAAAGAAGGCGCGATATGTGCGACCCTTCGGGAAAAAAACCCATTTTGGGGCATACCAAGAGGCTAAAAAAGGTGTTGTTAACTACGCAAGGCTGCGCAAGGCTGCGCACTGGCCCAATAATAATGCAAATCCCTCGGGGCTATCAGAAAAAAAGTTTATTGTGTAGAAAGGCGCGATATGTGCGATCCTTAGGGAAAAAACCCACTTTTTGGCCTTCCCAGAGGCTAAAAAAGCTAACTGGCACTCTCAGCTGCATGCTCAAAGGTCCAAAATGCATTCAATCCCTCTGGGACCATCCGAAAAAATTCCTTTTGTGCATAAGCACAAAGAAGGCGCGATATGTGCGATCCTTAAGAAAAACCACATTATGGGGCATTCGCAGAGGCTAAAAAAGGTGTTGTTAACTACGGAAGGCTGCGCAAGGCTGCGCACTGGCCCAATAATAATGCAAATCCCTCGGGGCTATCAGGAAAAAAAGTTTATTGTGTAGAAAGGCGCGATATGTGCGATCCTTAGGGAAAAAAACCCAATTTTTGGTCTTCCCAGAGTCTATAAAAGCTAACTGGCACTCTCAGCTGCATGCACAATGGTCGAAAATGCATTCAATCCCTCTGGGAAACTCCGAAAAAAATTCCTTTTGTGCAAAAGCACAAAGAAGGCGCGATATGTGCGATCCTTAGGGAAAAACCCCATTTTGGGGCATTCCCAGAGGCTAAAAAGGGTGTTGTTAACTACGCAAGGCTGCACAAGGCTGCGCACTGGCCCAATAATAATGCAAATCCCTCGGGGCTATCAGAAAAAAAAGTTTATTGTGTAGAAAGTCTGCAATTTTGTCGATAAGGTGGGAATTTCAGTTTTGAGAGGGGTGGGGTGGGTCCCTCAAAAAAGTGCTGGTTTTGGTGCAACGGCCCCTGCACAAAAGCACCCCAGATCCCGTTGCGGCACCAAAAAACATTCCATTTGTCACTATTTTTATCGAATTTTGGCGCTCTCACCTGCATGCACAAAGGTCCCAAATGCATTCAATCCCTCTGGGACCATCGAAAAAAATTCCTTTTGTGCAAAAGCACAAAGAAGGCGCGATATGTGCGATCCTTAGGGAAAAAACCCCATTTTGGGGCATTCCCAGAGGCTAAAAAAGGTGTTGTTAACTACGCAAGGCTGCGCAAGGCTGCGCACTGGCCCAATAATAATTCAAATCCCTCGGAGCTATCAGAAAAAATAGTTTATTGTGTAGAAAGGCGCGATATGTGTGATCCTTAGGGAAAAAACCCAATTTTTGGCCTTCCCAGAGGCTAAAAAAGCTAACTGGCACTCTCAGCTGCATGCACAAAGGTCCAAAATGCATTCAATCCCTCTGGGATCATCCGAAAAAAATTCCTTTTGTGCAAAAGCACTAAGAAGGCGCGATATGTGCGATCCTTAGGGAAAAATCCCCATTTTGGGGCATTCCCAGAGGCTAAAAGAGGTCTTGTTAACTATGCAAGGCTGCGCAAGGCTGCACACTGGCCCAATAATAATGCAAATCCCTCGGGGCTATCAGAAAAAAAAGTTTATAGTGTAGAAAGGCGCGATATGTGCGATCCTTAGAGAAAAAAACCCAATTTTTGGCCTTCCCAGAGACTAAAAAAGCTAACTGGCACTCTCAGCTGCATGCACAAAGGTCCAAAATGCATTCAATCTCTCTGGCACCATCCCAAAAAAATTCCTTTTGTGCAAAAGCACAAAGAAGGCGCGATATGTGCGATCCTTAGGGAAAAAAACCCATTTTGGGGCATTCCCAGAGGCTAAAAAAGGTGTTGTTAACTGCGCAAGGCTGCGCAAGGCTGCGCACTGGCCCAATAATAATGCAAATCCCCCGGGGCTATCAGAAAAAAAACGTTTATTGTGTAGAAAGGCGCGATATGTGCGATCCTTAGGGAAAAAACCCAATTTTTGGCCTTCCCAGAGGCTAGAAAAGCAAACTGGCACTCTCAGCTGCATGCACAAAGGTCCCAAATGCATTCAATCCCTCCTGGACCATCCGAAAAAAATTCCTTTTGTGCAAAAGCACAAAGAAGGCGCGATATGTGCGATCCATAGGAAAAAAACCCCATTTTGGGGCATTCCCAGAGGCTAAAAAAGATGTTGTTAACTACGCAAGGCTGCGCACTGGCCCAATAATAATGCAAATCCCTCGGGGCTATCAGAATAAAAAGGTTACGGTGTAGAAAGGCGCGATATGTGCGATCCTTAGGGAAAAAACCCAATTTTTGGCCTTCCCAGAGGCTAGAAAAGCAAACTGGCACTCTCAGCTGCATGCACAAAGGTCCCAAATGCATTCAATCCCTCCTGGACCATCCGAAAAAAATTCCTTTTGTGCAAAAGCACAAAGAAGGCGCGATATGTGCGATCCTTAGGGAAAAAACTCCATTTTTGGCCTACCCAGAGGCTAAAAAAGGTGTTGTTGACTGCGCAAGGCTGCGCAAGGCGGCGCAAGGCTGCGCACTGGCCTAATAATAACGCAAATCCCTCCGGGCTATCAGAAAAAAAAGTTTATTGTGTAGAAAAGCGCGATATGTGCGATCCTTAGGGAAAAAACTCCATTTTTGGCCTTCCCAGAGGCTAAAAAAGCTAACTGGCACTCTCAGCTGCATGCACAAAGGTCCAAAATGCATTCAATCCCTCTGGGACCATCCGAAAAAAATTCCTTTTGTGCAATAGCACAAAGAAGGCGCGATATGTGCGATCCTTAGGGAAAAAAACCCATTTTGGGGCATTCCCAGAGGCTAAAAAAGGTGTTGTTAACTGCGCAAGGCTGCGCAAGGCTGCGCACTGGCCCACTAATAATGCAAATCCCCCGGGGCTATCAGAAAAAAACGTTTATTGTGTAGAAAGACGCGATATGTGCGATCCTTAGGGAAAAAACCCAATTTTTGGCCTTCCCAGAGGCTAGAAAAGCAAACTGGCACTCTCAGCTGCATGCACAAAGGTCCCAAATGCATTCAATCCCTCTGGGACCATCCGAAAAAAATTCCTTTTGTGCAAAAGCACAAAGAAGGCGCGATATGTGCGATCCTTAGGGAAAAAAACCCATTTTGGGGCATTCTCAGAGGCTAAAAAAGGTGTTGTTAACTACGCAAGGCTGCGTAAGGCTGCGCACTGGGCCAATAATAATGCAAATCCCTCGCGGCTATCAGAAAAAAAAAGTTTATTGTGTAGAAAGGCGCGATATGTGCGATCCTTAGGGAAAAAACCCAATTTTTGGCCTTCCCAGAGGCTAAAAAGGCTAACTGGCACTCTCAGCTGCATGCACAAAGGTCCAAAATGCATTCAATCCCTCTGGGACCATCCGAAAAAAATTCCTTTTGTGCAAAAGCACAAAGAAGGCGCGATATGTGCGATGCATAGGAAAAAAACCCCATTTTGGGGCATTCCCAGAGGCTAAAAAAGGTGTTGTTAACTACGCAAGGCTGCGCACTGGCCCAATAATAATGCAAATCCCTCGGGGCTATCAGAATAAAAAGGTTACGGTGTAGAAAGGCGCGATATGTGCGATCCTTAGGGAAAAAACCCAATTTTTGGCCTTCCCAGAGGCTAGAAAAGCAAACTGGCACTCTCAGCTGCATGCACAAAGGTCCCAAATGCATTCAATCCCTCCTGGACCATCCGAAAAAAATTCCTTTTGTGCAAAAGCACAAAGAAGGCGCGATATGTGCGATCCTTAGGGAAAAACCCCATTTTTCGGCATTCCCAGAGACTAAGAAAGGTGTTGTTAACTACGCAAGGCTGCGCAAGGCTGCGCACTGGCCCAATAATAATGCAAATCCCTCGGGGCTATCAGAAAAAAAACGTTTATTGTGTAGAAAGGCGCGATATGTGCGATCCTTAGGGAAAAAACCCAATTTTTGGCCTTCACAGAGGCTAAAAAAGTTAACTGGCACTCTCAGCGGCATGCACAAAGGTCCAAAATGCATTCAATCCCTCTGGGAAAATCTGAAAAAAATTCCTTTTGTGCAAAAGTACAAAGAAGGCGCGATATGTGCGATCCTTAGGGAAAAAACCCCATTTTGGGGCATTCCCAGAGGCTAAAAAAGGTGTTGTTAACTACGCAAGGCTGCGCACTGGCCCAATAATAATGCAAACCCCTCGGGGCTATCAGAATAAAAAGGTTACGGTGTAGAAAGGCGCGATATGTGCGATCCTTAGAAAAAAAAACCCAATTTTTGGCCTTCCCAGAGGCTAAAAAAGCTAACTGGCAATCTCAGCTGCATGCACAAAGGTCCAAAATGCATTCAATCCCTCTGGGACCATCCGAAAAAAATTCCTTTTGTGCAAAAGCACAAAGAAGGCGCGATATGTGCGATCCTTAGGGAAAAATCCCCATTTTGGGGCATTCCCAGAGGCTAAAAGAGGTGTTGTTAACTACGCAAGGCTGCGCAAGGCTGCGCACTGGCCCAATAATAATGCAAATCCCTCGGGGCTATCAGAAAAAAAAGTTTATAGTGTAGAAAGGCGCGATATGTGCGATCCTTAGAGAAAAAAACCCAATTTTTGGCCTTCCCAGAGGCTAAAAAAGCTAACTGGCACTCTCAGCTGCATGCACAAAGGTCCAAAATGCATTCAATCCCTCTGGGACCATCCGAAAAAAATTCCTTTTGTGCAAAAGCACAAAGAAGGCGCGATATGTGCGATCCTTAGGGAAAAAAACCCATTTTGGGGCATTGTCAGAGGCTAAAAAAGGTGTTGTTAACTACGCAAGGCTGCGTAAGGCTGCGCACTGGGCCAATAATAATGCAAATCCCTCGCGGCTATCAGAAAAAAAAAGTTTATTGTGTAGAAAGGCGCGATATGTGCGATCCTTAGGGAAAAAACCCAATTTTTGGCCTTCCCAGAGGCTAAAAAGGCTAACTGGCACTCTCAGCTGCATGCACAAAGGTCCCAAATGCATTCAATCCCTCCTGGACCATCCGAAAAAAATTCCTTTTGTGCAAAAGCACAAAGAAGGCGCGATATGTGCGATCCTTAGGGAAAAACCCCATTTTTCGGCATTCCCAGAGACTAAGAAAGGTGTTGTTAACTACGCAAGGCTGCGCAAGGCTGCGCACTGGCCCAATAATAATGCAAATCCCTCGGGGCTATCAGAAAAAAAACGTTTATTGTGTAGAAAGGGGCGATATGTGCGATCCTTAGGGAAATAACCCAATTTTTGGCCTTCACAGAGGCTAAAAAAGTTAACTGGCACTCTCAGCGGCATGCACAAAGGTCCAAAATGCATTCAATCCCTCTGGGAAAATCCGAAAAAAATTCCTTTTGTGCAAAAGTACAAAGAAGGCGCGATATGTGCGATCCTTAGGGAAAAAACCCCATTTTGGGGCATTCCCAGAGGCTAAAAAAGGTGTTGTTAACTACGCAAGGCTGCGCACTGGCCCAATAATAATGCAAACCCCTCGGGGCTATCAGAATAAAAAGGTTACGGTGTAGAAAGGCGCGATATGTGCGATCCTTAGAAAAAAAAACCCAATTTTTGGCCTTCCCAGAGGCTAAAAAAGCTAACTGGCAATCTCAGCTGCATGCACAAAGGTCCAAAATGCATTCAATCCCTCTGGGACCATCCGAAAAAAATTCCTTTTGTGCAAAAGCACAAAGAAGGCGCGATATGTGCGATCCTTAGGGAAAAATCCCCATTTTGGGGCATTCGCAGAGGCTAAAAGAGGTGTTGTTAACTACGCAAGGCTGCGCAAGGCTGCGCACTGGCCCAATAATAATGCAAATCCCTCGGGGCTATCAGAAAAAAAAGTTTATAGTGTAGAAAGGCGCGATATGTGCGATCCTTAGAGAAAAAAACCCAATTTTTGGCCTTCCCAGAGGCTAAAAAAGCTAACTGGCACTCTCAGCTGCATGCACAAAGGTCCAAAATGCATTCAATCCCTCTGGGACCATCCGAAAAAAATTCCTTTTGTGCAAAAGCACAAAGAAGGCGCGATATGTGCGATCCTTAGGGAAAAAAACCCATTTTGGGGCATTCCCAGAGGCTAAAAAAGGTGTTGTTAACTGCGCAAGGCTGCGCAAGGCTGCGCACTGGCCCAATAATAATGCAAATCCCCCGGAGCTATCAGAAAAAAAACGTTTATTGTGTAGAAAGGCGCGATATGTGCGATCCTTAGGGAAAAAACCCAATTTTTGGCCTTCCCAGAGGCTAGAAAAGCAAACTGGCACTCTCAGCTGCATGCACAAAGGTCCCAAATGCATTCAATCCCTCCTGGACCATCCGAAAAAAATTCCTTTTGTGCAAAAGCACAAAGAAGGCGCGATATGTGCGATCCTTAGGGAAAAAAACCCATTTTGGGGCATTCTCAGAGGCTAAAAAAGGTGTTGTTAACTACGCAAGGCTGCGTAAGGCTGCGCACTGGGCCAATAATAATGCAAATCCCTCGCGGCTATCAGAAAAAAAAAGTTTATTGTGTAGAAAGGCGCGATATGTGCGATCCTTAGGGAAAAAACCCAATTTTTGGCCTTCCCAGAGGCTAAAAAGGCTAACTGGC
Source organism: Siderastrea radians (assembly GCA_964017195.1). Lineage (NCBI taxonomy): Eukaryota > Metazoa > Cnidaria > Anthozoa > Scleractinia > Rhizangiidae > Siderastrea > Siderastrea radians. The sequence goes on from CAXHKT010000071.1 coordinate 36,503, forward strand.
ACTCTCAGCTGCATGCACAAAGGTCCAAAATGCATTCAATCCCTCTGGGACCATCCGAAAAAAATTCCTTTTGTGCAAAAGCACAAAGAAGGCGCGATATGTGCGATCCATAGGGAAAAAACCCAATTTTTGGCCTTCCCAGAGGCTAAAAAGGTGTTGTTAACTACGCAAGGCTGCGCACTGGCCCAATAATAATGCAAATCCCTCGGGGCTATCAGAATAAAAAGGTTACGGTGTAGAAAGGCGCGATATGTGCGATCCTTAGGGAAAAACCCCAATTTTTGGCCTTCCCAGAGGCTAGAAAAGCAAACTGGCACTCTCAGCTGCATGCACAAAGGTCCCAAGTGCATTCAATCCCTCCTGGACCATCCGAAAAAAATTCCTTTTGTGCAAAAGCACAAAGAAGGCGCGATATGTGCGATTCTTAGGGAAAAAACTCCATTTTTGGCCTTCCCAGAGGCTAAAAAAGGTGTTGTTGACTGCGCAAGGCTGCGCAAGGCTGCGCACTGGCCTAATAATAACGCAAATCCCTCGGGGCTATCAGAAAAAAAAGTTTATTGTGTAGAAAAGCGCGATATGTGCGATCCTTAGGGAAAAAACTCCATTTTTGGCCTTCCCAGAGGCTAAAAAAGCTAACTGGCACTCTCAGCTGCATGCACAAAGGTCCAAAATGCATTAAATCCCTCTGGGACTATCCGAAAAAAATTCCTTTTGTGCAAAAGCACAAAGAAGGCGCGATATGTGCGATCCTTAGGGAAAAAACCCATTTTCGGGCATTCCCAGAGGCTAAAAAAGGTGTTGTTAACTGCGCAAGGCTGCGCAAGGCTGCGCACTGGCCCAATAATAATGCAAATCCCCCGGGGCTATCAGAAAAAAAACGTTTATTGTGTAGAAAGGCGCGATATGTGCGTTCCTTAGGGAAAAAACCCAATTTTTGGCCTTCCCAGAGGCTAGAAAAGCAAACTGGCACTCTCAGCTGCATGCACAAAGGTCCCAAATGCATTCAATCCCTCCTGGACCATCCGAAAAAAATTCCTTTTGTGCAAAAGCACAAAGAAGGCGCGATATGTGCGATCCTTAGGGAAAAAAACCCATTTTGGGGCATTCTCAGAGGCTAAAAAAGGTGTTGTTAACTACGCAAGGCTGCGTAAGGCTGCGCACTGGGCCAATAATAATGCAAATCCCTCGCGGCTATCAGAAAAAAAAAGTTTATTGTGTAGAAAGGCGCGATATGTGCGATCCTTAGGGAAAAAACCCAATTTTTGGCCTTCCCAGAGGCTAAAAAGGCTAACTGGCACTCTCAGCTGCATGCACAAAGGTCCAAAATGCATTCAATCCCTCTGGGACCATCCGAAAAACATTCCTTTTGTGCAAAAGCACAAAGAAGGCGCGATATGTGCGATCCATAGGATAAAAACCCCATTTTGGGGCATTCCCAGAGGCTAAAAAAGGTGTTGTTAACTACGCAAGGCTGCGCACTGGCCCAATAATAATGCAAATCCCTCGGGGCTATCAGAATAAAAAGGTTACGGTGTAGAAAGGCGCGATATGTGCGATCCTTAGGGAAAAAACCCAATTTTTGGCCTTCCCAGAGGCTAGAAAAGCAAACTGGCACTCTCAGCTGCATGCACAAAGGTCCCAAATGCATTCAATCCCTCCTGGACCATCCGAAAAAAATTCCTTTTGTGCAAAAGCACAAAGAAGGCGCGATATGTGCGATCCTTAGGGAAAAACCCCATTTTTCGGCATTCCCAGAGACTAAGAAAGGTGTTGTTAACTACGCAAGGCTGCGCAAGGCTGCGCACTGGCCCAATAATAATGCAAATCCCTCGGGGCTATCAGAAAAAAAACGTTTATTGTGTAGAAAGGCGCGATATGTGCGATCCTTAGGGAAAAAAACCAATTATTGGTCTTCACAGAGGCTAAAAAAGTTAACTGGCACTCTCAGCTGCATGCACAAAGGTCCAAAATGCATTCAATCCCTCTGGGAAAATCCGAAAAAAATTCCTTTTGTGCAAAAGAACAAAGAAGGCGCGATATGTGCGATCCTTAGGGAAAAAACCCCATTTTGCGGCATTCCCAGAGGCTAAAAAAGGTGTTGTTAACTACGCAAGGCTGCGCACTGGCCCAATAATAATGCAAACCCCTCGGGACTATCAGAATAAAAAGGTTACGGTGTAGAAAGGCGCGATATGTGCGATCCTTAGAAAAAAAACCCAATTTTTGGCCTTCCCAGAGGCTAAAAAAGCTAACTGGCAATCTCAGCTGCATGCACAAAGGTCCAAAATGCATTCAATCCCTCTGGGACCATCCGAAAAAAATTCCTTTTGTGCAAAAGCACAAAGAAGGCGCGATATGTGCGATCCTTAGAGAAAAATCCCCATTTTGGGGCATTCCCAGAGGCTAAAAAAGGTGTTGTTAACTACGCAAGGCTGCGCACTGGCCCAATAATAATGCAAATCCCTCGGGGCTATCAGAAAAAAAAGTTTTTTGTGTAGAAAGGCGCGATATGTGCGATCCTTCGGGAAAAAACCCAATTATTGGCCTTCCCAGAGGCTAAAAAAGCTAACTGGCACTCTCAGCTGCATGCACAAAGGTCCAAAATGCATTCAATCCCTCTGGGACCATCCGAAAAAAATTCCTTTTGTGCAAAAGCACAAAGAAGGCGCGATATTTGCGATCCTTAGGGAAAAAACCCCATTTTCGGGCATTCCCAGAGGCTAAAAAAGGTGTTGTTAACTACGCAAGGCTGCTCAAGGCTGCGCACTGGCCCAATAATAATGCAAATCCCTCGGGGCTATCAGAAAAAAAAAGTTTATTGTGTAGAAAGGCGCGATATGTGCGATCCTTAGGGAAAAAACCCAATTTTTGGCCTTCCCAGAGGCTAAAAAAGCTAACTGGCACTCTCAGCTGCATGCACAAAGGTCCAAAATGCATTCAATCCCTCTGGGACCATCCGAAAAAAATTCCTTTTGTGCAAAAGCAGAAAAAAGGCGCGATATGTGCGATCCTTAGAGAAAAAACCCCATTTTGGGGCATTCCCAGAGGCTAAAAAAGGTGTTGTTAACTACGCAAGGCTGCGCAAGGCTGCGCACTGGCCCAATAATAATGCAAATCCCTCGGGGCTATCAGAAAAAAAAGTTTATTGTGTAGAAAGGCGTGAAATGTGCGATCCTTAGGGAAAAAACCCAATTATTGGCCTTCCCAGAGGCTAAAAAAGCTAACTGGCACTCTCAGCTGCATGCACAAAGGTCCAAAATGCATTCAATCCCTCTGGGACTATCTGAAAAAAATTCCTTTTGTGCAAAAGCACAAAGAAGGCGCGATATGTGCGATCCATAGGAAAAAAACCCCATTTTGGGGCATTCCCAGAGGCTAAAAAAGGTGTTGTTAACTACGCAAGGCTGCGCAAGGCTGCGCACTGGCCCAATAATAATGCAAATCCCTCGGGGCTATCAGAAAAAAAAGTTTATTGTGTAGAAAGTCTGCGATTTTGTCGATAAGGTGGGAATTTCAGTTTTGAGAGGGGTGGGGTGGGTCCCTCAAAAAAGTGCTGGTTTTGGTGCAACGGCCCCAGCACAAAAGCACCCCAGATCCCGTTACGGCACCAAAAAACATTCCATTTGGCACTTTTTTTATCGAATTTGGCGATACTCAAAAGTGCTGCACTTTTTCAGGGCTTGAATTAGCCCCCAAAAGCAGAAAAAGCAAATTGGCGCTCTCAGCTGCATGCACAAATATCCCAAATGTAGTCAATCCCTCTGGGACCATCAGAGAAAAATTCCTTTTGTGCAAAAGCACAAAGAAGGCGCGATATGTGCGCGATCCTTAGGGAAAAAACTCCATTTTGGGGCATTCCCAGCGCCTAAAAAAGATGTTGTTAACTGCGCAAGGCTGCGCAAGGCTGCGCACTGGCCCAATAATAATGCAAATCCCTCGGGGCTATCAGAAAAAAAAGTTTATTGTGTTGAAAGGCGCGATATGTGCGAACCTTAGGGAAAAAACCCAATTTTTGGCCTTCCCAGAGGCTAAAAAAGCTAACTGGCACTCTCAGCTGCATGCACAAAGGTCCAAAATGCATTCAATCCCTCTGGCACCATCCGAAAAAAATTCCTTTTGTGCAAAAGCACAAAGAAGTCGCGAGATGTGCGATCCTTAGGGAAAAGACCCAATTTTTGGCCTTCCCAGAGGCTAAAAAAGCTAACTGGCACACTCAGCTGCATGCACAAAGGTCCAAAATGCATTCAATCCCTCTGGGACCATCCGAAAAAATTCCTTTTGTGCAAAAGCACAAAGAAGGCGCGATATGTGCGATCCTTAGGGAAAAATCCCCATTTTGGGGCATTCCCAGAGGCTAAAAAAGGTGTTGTTGACTACGCAAGGCTGCGCACTGGCCCAATAATAATGCAAATCCCTCGGGGCTATCAGAAAAAAAAGTTTATTGTGTAGAAAGGCGCGATATGTGCGATCCTTCGGGAAAAAACCCAATTATTGGCCTTCCCAGAGGCTAAAAAAGCTAACTGGCACTCTCAGCTGCATGCACAAAGGTCCAAAATGCATTCAATCCCTCTGGGACCATCCGAAAAAAATTCCTTTTGTGCAAAAGCACAAAGAAGGCGCGATATTTGCGATCCTTAGGGAAAAACCCCATTTTGGGGCATTCCCAGAGGCTAAAAAAGGTGTTGTTAACTACGCAAGGCTGCGCAAGGCTGCGCACTGGCCCAATAATAATGCAAATCCCTCGGGGCTATCAGAAAAAAAAGTTTATTGTGTAGAAAGGCGTGATATGTGCGATCCTTAGGGAAAAAAAACCAATTTTTGGCCTTCCCAGAGGCTAAAAAAGCTAACTGGCACTCTCAGCTGCATGCACAAAGGTCCAAATTGCATTCAATCCCTCTGGGACCATCCGAAAAAAATTCCTTTTGTGCAGAAGCACAAAGAAGGCGCGATATGTGCGATCCTTAGGGAAAAAAACCCATTTTGGGGCATTACTAGAGGCTAAAAATGGTGTTGTTAACTACGCAAGGCTGCGCAAGGCTGCGCACTGGCCCAATAATAATGCAAATCCCTCGGGGCTATCAGAAAAAAAAGTTTATGGTGTAGAAAGGCGCGATATGTGCGATCCTTAGGGAAAAAACCCAATTATTGGCCTTCCCAGAGGCTAAAAAAGCTAACTGGCACTCTCAGCTGCATGCACAAAGGTCCAAAATGCATTCAATCCCTCTGGGACCATCCGAAAAAAATTCCTTTTGTGCAAAAGCACAAAGAAGGCGCGATATGTTCGATCCATAGGGAAAAAACCCCATTTTGGGGCATTCCCAGAGGCTAAAAAAGGTGTTGTTAACTACGCAAGGCTGCGCAAGGCTGCGCACTGGCCCAATAATAATGCAAATCCCTCGGGGCTATCAGAAAAAAAAGTTTATGGTGTAGAAAGGCGCGATATGTGCGATCCTTAGGGAAAAAACCCAATTATTGGCCTTCCCAGAGGCTAAAAAAGCTAACTGGCACTCTCAGCTGCATGCACAAAGGTCCAAAATGCATTCAATCCCTCTGGAACCATCCGAAAAAAATTCCTTTTGTGCAAAAGCACAAAGAAGGCGCGATATGTGCGATCCATAGGAAAAAAACCCCATTTTGGGGCATTCCCAGAGGCTAAAAAAGGTGTTGTTAACTACGCAAGGCTGCGCAAGGCTGCGCACTGGCCCAATAATAATGCAAATCCCTCGGGGATATCAGAAAAAAAAGTTTATTGTGTAGAAAGTCTGCGATTTTGTCGATAAGGTGGGAATTTCAGTTTTGAGAGGGGTGGGGTGGGTCCCTCAAAAAAGTGCTGGTTTTGGTGCAACGGCCCCAGCACAAAAGCACCCCAGATCCCGTTACGGCACCAAAAAACATTCCATTTGGCACTTTTTTTATCGAATTTGGCGATACTCAAAAGTGCTGCACTTTTTCAGGGCTTGAATTAGCCCCCAAAAGCAGAAAAAAGCTAATTGGCGCTCTCAGCTTCATGCACAAATATCCCAAATGTAGTCAATCCCTCTGGGACCATCAGAGAAAAATTCCTTTTGTGCAAAAGCACAAAGAAGGCGCGATATGTGCGCGATCCTTAGGGAAAAAACTCCATTTTGGGGCATTCCCAGAGCCTAAAAAAGATGTTGTTAACTGCGCAAGGCTGCGCACTGGCCCAATAATAATGCAAATCCCTCGGGGCTATCAGAAAAAAAAGTTTATTGTGTAGAAAGTCTGCGATTTTGTCGATAAGGTGGGAATTTCAGTTTTGAGAGGGGTGGGGTGGGTCCCTCAAAAAAGTGCTGGTTTTGGTGCAACGGCCCCAGCACAAAAGCACCCCAGATCCCGTTACGGCACCAAAAAACATTCCATTTGGCACTTTGTTTATCGAATTTGGCGATACTCAAAAGTGCTGCACTTTTTCAGGGCTTGAATTAGCCCCCAAAAGCAGAAAAAAGCAAATTGGCGCTCTCAGCTGCATGCACAAATATCCCAAATGTAGTCAATCCCTCTGGGACCATCAGAGAAAAATTCCTTTTGTGCAAAAGCACAAAGAAGGCGCGATATGTGCGCGATCCTAAGGGAAAAACTCCATTTTGGGCCATTCCCAGAGCCTAAAAAAGATGTTGTTAACTGCGCAAGGCTGCGCAAGGCTGCGCACTGGCCCAATAATAATGCAAATCCCTCGGGGCTATCAGAAAAAAAAGTTTATTGTGTTGAAAGGCGCGATATGTGCGAACCTTAGGGAAAAAACCCAATTTTTGGCCTTCCCAGAGGCTAAAAAAGCTAACTGGCACTCTCAGCTGCATGCACAAAGGTCCAAAATGCATTCAATCCCTCTGGCACCATCCGAAAAAAATTCCTTTTGTGCAAAAGCACAAAGAAGTCGCGAGATGTGCGATCCTTAGGGAAAAGACCCAATTTTTGGCCTTCCCAGAGGCTAAAAAAGCTAACTGGCACACTCAGCTGCATGCACAAAGGTCCAAAATGCATTCAATCCCTCTGGGACCATCCGAAAAAATTCCTTTTGTGCAAAAGCACAAAGAAGGCGCGATATGTGCGATCCTTAGGGAAAAATCCCCATTTTGGGGCATTCCCAGAGGCTAAAAAAGGTGTTGTTAACTACGCAAGGCTGCGCACTGGCCCAATAATAATGCAAATCCCTCGGGGCTATCAGAAAAAAAAGTTTATTGTGTAGAAAGGCGCGATATGTGCGATCCTTCGGGAAAAAACCCAATTATTGGCCTTCCCAGAGGCTAAAAAAGCTAACTGGCACTCTCAGCTGCATGCACAAAGGTCCAAAATGCATTCAATCCCTCTGGCACCATCCGAAAAAAATTCCTTTTGTGCAAAAGCACAAAGAAGGCGCGATATTTGCGATCCTTAGGGAAAAAACCCCATTTTGGGGCATTCCCAGAGGCTAAAAAAGGTGTTGTTAACTACGCAAGGCTGCGCAAGGCTGCGCACTGGCCCAATAATAATGCAAATCCCTCGGGGCTATCAGAAAAAAAAGTTTATTGTGTAGAAAGGCGTGATATGTGCGATCCTTAGGGAAAAAAACCCAATTTTTGGCCTTCCCAGAGGCTAAAAAAGCTAACTGGCACTCTCAGCTGCATGCACAAAGGTCCAAATTGCATTCAATCCCTCTGGGACCATCCGAAAAAAATTCCTTTTGTGCAGAAGCACAAAGAAGGCGCGATATGTGCGATCCTTAGGGAAAAAACCCCATTTTGGTGCATTCCCAGAGGCTAAAAAAGGTGTTGTTAACTACGCAAGGCTGCGCAAGGCTGCGCACTGGCCCAATAATAATGCAAATCCCTCGGGGCTATCAGAAAAAAAAGTTTATGGTGTAGAAAGGCGCGATATGTGCGATCCTTAGGGAAAAAACCCAATTATTGGCCTTCCCAGAGGCTAAAAAAGCTAACTGGCACTCTCAGCTGCATGCACAAAGGTCCAAAATGCATTCAATCCCTCTGGGACCATCCGAAAAAAATTCCTTTTGTGCAAAAGCACAAAGAAGGCGCGATATGTTCGATCCATAGGGAAAAAACCCCATTTTGGGGCATTCCCAGAGGCTAAAAAAGGTGTTGTTAACTACGCAAGGCTGCGCAAGGCTGCGCACTGGCGAAATAATAATGCAAATCCCTCGGGGCTATCAGAAAAAAAAGTTTATGGTGTAGAAAGGCGCGATATGTGCGATCCTTAGGGAAAAAACCCAATTATTGGCCTTCCCAGAGGCTAAAAAAGCTAACTGGCACTCTCAGCTGCATGCACAAAGGTCCAAAATGCATTCAATCCCTCTGGGACCATCCGAAAAAAATTCCTTTTGTGCAAAAGCACAAAGCAGGCGCGATATGTTCGATCCATAGGGAAAAAACCCCATTTTGGGGCATTCCCAGAGGCTAAAAAAGGTGTTGTTAACTACGCAAGGCTGCGCAAGGCTGCGCACTGGCCCAATAATAATGCAAATCCCTCGGGGCTATCAGAAAAAAAAGTTTATGGTGTAGAAAGGCGCGATATGTGCGATCCTTAGGGAAAAAACCCAATTATTGGCCTTCCCAGAGGCTAAAAAAGCTAACTGGCACTCTCAGCTGCATGCACAAAGGTCCAAAATGCATTCAATCCCTCTGGGACCATCCGAAAAAAATTCCTTTTGTGCAAAAGCACAAAGAAGGCGCGATATGTGCGATCCATAGGAAAAAAACCCCATTTTGGGGCATTCCCAGAGGCTAAAAAAGGTGTTGTTAACTACGCAAGGCTGCGCAAGGCTGCGCACTGGCCCAATAATAATGCAAATCCCTCGGGGCTATCAGAAAAAAAAGTTTATTGTGTAGAAAGTCTGCGATTTTGTCTATAAGGTGGGAATTTCAGTTTTGAGAGGGGTGGGGTGGGTCCCTCAAAAAAGTGCTGGTTTTGGTGCAACGGCCCCAGCACAAAAGCACCCCAGATCCCGTTACGGCACCAAAAAACATTCCATTTGGCACTTTTTTTATCGAATTTGGCGATACTCAAAAGTGCTGCACTTTTTCAGGGCTTGAATTAGCCCCCAAAAGCAGAAAAAAGCAAATTGGCGCTCTCAGCTGCATGCACAAATATCCCAAATGTAGTCAATCCCTCTGGGACCATCAGAGAAAAATTCCTTTTGTGCAAAAGCACAAAGAAGGCGCGATATGTGCGCGATCCTTAGGGAAAAAACTCCATTTTGGGGCATTCCCAGAGCCTAAAAAAGATGTTGTTAACTGCGCAAGGCTGCGCAAGGCTGCGCACTGGCCCAATAATAATGCAAATCCCTCGGGGCTATCAGAAAAAAAAGTTTATTGTGTTGAAAGGCGCGATATGTGCGAACCTTAGGGAAAAAACCCAATTTTTGGCCTTCCCAGAGGCTAAAAAAGCTAACTGGCACTCTCAGCTGCATGCACAAAGGTCCAAAATGCATTCAATCCCTCTGGCACCATCCGAAAAAAATTCCTTTTGTGCAAAAGCACAAAGAAGTCGCGAGATGTGCGATCCTTAGGGAAAAGACCCAATTTTTGGCCTTCCCAGAGGCTAAAAAAGCTAACTGGCACACTCAGCTGCATGCACAAAGGTCCAAAATGCATTCAATCCCTCTGGGACCATCCGAAAAAATTCCTTTTGTGCAAAAGCACAAAGAAGGCGCGATATGTGCGATCCTTAGGGAAAAATCCCCATTTTGGGGCATTCCCAGAGGCTAAAAAAGGTGTTGATAACTACGCAAGGCTGCGCACTGGCCCAATAATAATGCAAATCCCTCGGGGCTATCAGAAAAAAAAGTTTATTGTGTAGAAAGGCGCGATATGTGCGATCCTTCGGGAAAAAACCCAATTATTGGCCTTCCCAGAGGCTAAAAAAGCTAACTGGCACTCTCAGCTGCATGCACAAAGGTCCAAAATGCATTCAATCCCTCTGGGACCATCCGAAAAAATTCCTTTTGTGCAAAAGCACAAAGAAGGCGCGATATTTGCGATCCTTAGGGAAAAAACCCCATTTTGGGGCATTCCCAGAGGCTAAAAAAGGTGTTGTTAACTACGCAAGGCTGCGCAAGGCTGTGCACTGGCCCAATAATAATGCAAATCCCTCGGGGCTATCAGAAAAAAAAGTTTATTGTGTAGAAAGGCGTGATATGTGCGATCCTTAGGGAAAAAAACCCAATTTTTGGCCTTCCCAGAAGCTAAAAAAGCTAACTGGCACTCTCAGCTGCATGCACAAAGGTCCAAATTGCATTCAATCCCTCTGCGACCATCCGAAAAAAATTCCTTTTGTGCAGAAGCACAAAGAAGGCGCGATATGTGCGATCCTTAGGGAAAAAACCCCATTTTGGGGCATTCCCAGAGGCTAAAAAAGGTGTTGTTAACTACGCAAGGCTGCGCAAGGCTGCGCACTGGCCCAATAATAATGCAAATCCCTCGGGGCTATCAGAAAAAAAAGTTTATGGTGTAGAAAGGCGCGATATGTGCGATCCTTAGGGAAAAAACCCAATTATTGGCCTTCCCAGAGGCTAAAAAAGCTAACTGGCACTCTCAGCTGCATGCACAAAGGTCCAAAATGCATTCAATCCCTCTGGGACCATCCGAAAAAAATTCCTTTTGTGCAAAAGCACAAAGCAGGCGCGATATGTTCGATCCATAGGGAAAAAACCCCATTTTGGGGCATTCCCAGAGGCTAAAAAAGGTGTTGTTAACTACGCAAGGCTGCGCAAGGCTGCGCACTGGCCCAATAATAATGCAAATCCCTCGGGGCTATCAGAAAAAAAAGTTTATGGTGTAGAAAGGCGCGATATGTGCGATCCTTAGGGAAAAAACCCAATTATTGGCCTTCCCAGAGGCTAAAAAAGCTAACTGGCACTCTCAGCTGCATGCACAAAGGTCCAAAATGCATTCAATCCCTCTGGGACCATCCGAAAAAAATTCCTTTTGTGCAAAAGCACAAAGAAGGCGCGATATGTGCGATCCATAGGAAAAAAACCCCATTTTGGGGCATTCCCAGAGGCTAAAAAAGGTGTTGTTAACTACGCAAGGCTGCGCAAGGCTGCGCACTGGCCCAATAATAATGCAAATCCCTCGGGGCTATCAGAAAAAAAAGTTTATTGTGTAGAAAGTCTGCGATTTTGTCTATAAGGTGGGAATTTCAGTTTTGAGAGGGGTGGGGTGGGTCCCTCAAAAAAGTGCTGGTTTTGGTGCAACGGCCCCAGCACAAAAGCACCCCAGATCCCGTTACGGCACCAAAAAACATTCCATTTGGCACTTTTTTTATCGAATTTGGCGATACTCAAAAGTGCTGCACTTTTTCAGGGCTTGAATTAGCCCCCAAAAGCAGAAAAAAGCAAATTGGCGCTCTCAGCTGCATGCACAAATATCCCAAATGTAGTCAATCCCTCTGGGACCATCAGAGAAAAATTCCTTTTGTGCAAAAGCACAAAGAAGGCGCGATATGTGCGCGATCCTTAGGGAAAAAACTCCATTTTGGGGCATTCCCAGAGCCTAAAAAAGATGTTGTTAACTGCGCAAGGCTGCGCAAGGCTGCGCACTGGCCCAATAATAATGCAAATCCCTCGGGGCTATCAGAAAAAAAAGTTTATTGTGTTGAAAGGCGCGATATGTGCGAACCTTAGGGAAAAAACCCAATTTTTGGCCTTCCCAGAGGCTAAAAAAGCTAACTGGCACTCTCAGCTGCATGCACAAAGGTCCAAAATGCATTCAATCCCTCTGGCACCATCCGAAAAAAATTCCTTTTGTGCAAAAGCACAAAGAAGTCGCGAGATGTGCGATCCTTAGGGAAAAGACCCAATTTTTGGCCTTCCCAGAGGCTAAAAAAGCTAACTGGCACACTCAGCTGCATGCACAAAGGTCCAAAATGCATTCAATCCCTCTGGGACCATCCGAAAAAATTCCTTTTGTGCAAAAGCACAAAGAAGGCGCGATATGTGCGATCCTTAGGGAAAAATCCCCATTTTGGGGCATTCCCAGAGGCTAAAAAAGGTGTTGATAACTACGCAAGGCTGCGCACTGGCCCAATAATAATGCAAATCCCTCGGGGCTATCAGAAAAAAAAGTTTATTGTGTAGAAAGGCGCGATATGTGCGATCCTTCGGGAAAAAACCCAATTATTGGCCTTCCCAGAGGCTAAAAAAGCTAACTGGCACTCTCAGCTGCATGCACAAAGGTCCAAAATGCATTCAATCCCTCTGGGACCATCCGAAAAAATTCCTTTTGTGCAAAAGCACAAAGAAGGCGCGATATTTGCGATCCTTAGGGAAAAAACCCCATTTTGGGGCATTCCCAGAGGCTAAAAAAGGTGTTGTTAACTACGCAAGGCTGCGCAAGGCTGTGCACTGGCCCAATAATAATGCAAATCCCTCGGGGCTATCAGAAAAAAAAGTTTATTGTGTAGAAAGGCGTGATATGTGCGATCCTTAGGGAAAAAAACCCAATTTTTGGCCTTCCCAGAAGCTAAAAAAGCTAACTGGCACTCTCAGCTGCATGCACAAAGGTCCAAATTGCATTCAATCCCTCTGCGACCATCCGAAAAAAATTCCTTTTGTGCAGAAGCACAAAGAAGGCGCGATATGTGCGATCCTTAGGGAAAAAACCCCATTTTGGGGCATTCCCAGAGGCTAAAAAAGGTGTTGTTAACTACGCAAGGCTGCGCAAGGCTGCGCACTGGCCCAATAATAATGCAAATCCCTCGGGGCTATCAGAAAAAAAAGTTTATGGTGTAGAAAGGCGCGATATGTGCGATCCTTAGGGAAAAAACCCAATTATTGGCCTTCCCAGAGGCTAAAAAAGCTAACTGGCACTCTCAGCTGCATGCACAAAGGTCCAAAATGCATTCAATCCCTCTGGGACCATCCGAAAAAAATTCCTTTTGTGCAAAAGCACAAAGCAGGCGCGATATGTTCGATCCATAGGGAAAAAACCCCATTTTGGGGCATTCCCAGAGGCTAAAAAAGGTGTTGTTAACTACGCAAGGCTGCGCAAGGCTGCGCACTGGCCCAATAATAATGCAAATCCCTCGGGGCTATCAGAAAAAAAAGTTTATGGTGTAGAAAGGCGCGATATGTGCGATCCTTAGGGAAAAAACCCAATTATTGGCCTTCCCAGAGGCTAAAAAAGCTAACTGGCACTCTCAGCTGCATGCACAAAGGTCCAAAATGCATTCAATCCCTCTGGGACCATCCGAAAAAAATTCCTTTTGTGCAAAAGCACAAAGAAGGCGCGATATGTGCGATCCATAGGAAAAAAACCCCATTTTGGGGCATTCCCAGAGGCTAAAAAAGGTGTTGTTAACTACGCAAGGCTGCGCAAGGCTGCGCACTGGCCCAATAATAATGCAAATCCCTCGGGGCTATCAGAAAAAAAAGTTTATTGTGTAGAAAGTCTGCGATTTTGTCTATAAGGTGGGAATTTCAGTTTTGAGAGGGGTGGGGTGGGTCCCTCAAAAAAGTGCTGGTTTTGGTGCAACGGCCCCAGCACAAAAGCACCCCAGATCCCGTTACGGCACCAAAAAACATTCCATTTGGCACTTTTTTTATCGAATTTGGCGATACTCAAAAGTGCTGCACTTTTTCAGGGCTTGAATTAGCCCCCAAAAGCAGAAAAAAGCAAATTGGCGCTCTCAGCTGCATGCACAAATATCCCAAATGTAGTCAATCCCTCTGGGACCATCAGAGAAAAATTCCTTTTGTGCAAAAGCACAAAGAAGGCGCGATATGTGCGCGATCCTTAGGAAAAAAACTCCATTTTGGGGCATTCCCAGAGACTAAAAAAGATGTTGTTAACTGCGCAAGGCTGCGCAAGGCTGCGCACTGGCCCAATAATAATGCAAATCCCTCGGGGCTATCAGAAAAAAAGTTTATTGTGTTGAAAGGCGCGATATGTGCGAACCTTAGGGAAAAAACCCAATTTTTGGCCTTCCCAGAGGCTAAAAAAGCTAACTGGCACTCTCAGCTGCATGCACAAAGGTCCAAAATGCATTCAATCCCTCTGGCACCATCCGAAAAAAATTCCTTTTGTGCAAAAGCACAAAGAAGTCGCGAGATGTGCGATCCTTAGGGAAAAGACCCAATTTTTGGCCTTCCCAGAGGCTAAAAAAGCTAACTGGCACACTCAGCTGCATGCACAAAGGTCCAAAATGCATTCAATCCCTCTGGGACCATCCGAAAAAATTCCTTTTGTGCAAAAGCACAAAGAAGGCGCGATATGTGCGATCCTTAGGGAAAAAACCCCATTTTGGGGCATTCCCAGAGGCTAAAAAAGGTGTTGTTAACTACGCAAGGCTGCGCACTGGCCCAATAATAATGCAAATCCCTCGGGGCTATCAGAAAAAAAAGTTTATTGTGTAGAAAGGCGCGATATGTGCGATCCTTCGGGAAAAAACCCAATTATTGGCCTTCCCAGAGGCTAAAAAAGCTAACTGGCACTCTCAGCTGCATGCACAAAGGTCCAAAATGCATTCAATCCCTCTGGGACCATCCGAAAAAAATTCCTTTTGTGCAAAAGCACAAAGAAGGCGCGATATTTGCGATCCTTAGGGAAAAAACCCCATTTTGGGGCATTCCCAGAGGCTAAAAAAGGTGTTGTTAACTACGCAAGGCTGCGCAAGGCTGCGCACTGGCCCAATAATAATGCAAATCCCTCGGGGCTATCAGAAAAAAAAGTTTATTGTGTAGAAAGGCGTGATATGTGCGATCCTTAGGGAAAAAAACCCAATTTTTGGCCTTCCCAGAGGCTAAAAAAGCTAACTGGCACTCTCAGCTGCATGCACAAAGGTCCAAATTGCATTCAATCCCTCTGGGACCATCCGAAAAAAATTCCTTTTGTGCAGAAGCACAAAGAAGGCGCGATATGTGCGATCCTTAGGGAAAAAACCCCATTTTGGGGCATTCCCAGAGGCTAAAAAAGGTGTTGTTAACTACGCAAGGCTGCGCAAGGCTGCGCACTGGCCCAATAATAATGCAAATCCCTCGGGGCTATCAGAAAAAAAAGTTTATGGTGTAGAAAGGCGCGATATGTGCGATCCTTAGGGAAAAAACCCAATTATTGGCCTTCCCAGAGGCTAAAAAAGCTAACTGGCACTCTCAGCTGCATGCACAAAGGTCCAAAATGCATTCAATCCCTCTGGGACCATCCGAAAAAAATTCCTTTTGTGCAAAAGCACAAAGAAGGCGCGATATGTTCGATCCAAAGGGAAAAAACCCCATTTTGGGGCATTCCCAGAGGCTAAAAAAGGTGTTGTTAACTACGCAAGGCTGCGCAAGGCTGCGCACTGGCCCAATAATAATGCAAATCCCTCGGGGCTATCAGAAAAAAAAGTTTATGGTGTAGAAAGGCGCGATATGTGCGATCCTTAGGGAAAAAACCCAATTTTTGGCCTTCCCAGAGGCTAAAAAAGCTAACTGGCAATCTCAGCTGCATGCACAAAGGTCCAAAATGCATTCAATCCCTCTGGCACCATCCGAAAAAAATTCCTTTTGTGCAAAAGCACAAAGAAGGCGCGATATGTTCGACCCAAAGGGAAAAAACCCCATTTTGGGGCATTCCCAGAGGCTAAAAAAGGTGTTGTTAACTACGCAAGGCTGCGCAAGGCTGCGCACTGGCCCAATAATAATGCAAATCCCTCGGGGCTATCAGAAAAAAAAGTTTATGGTGTAGAAAGGCGCGATATGTGCGATCCTTAGGGAAAAAACCCAATTTTTGGCCTTCCCAGAGGCTAAAAAAGCTAACTGGCAATCTCAGCTGCATGCACAAAGGTCCAAAATGCATTCAATCCCTCTGGCACCATCCGAAAAAAATTCCTTTTGTGCAAAAGCACAAAGAAGGCGCGATATGTGCGATCCTTAGGGAAAAATCCCCATTTTGGGGCATTCCCAGAGGCTAAAAGAGGTGTTGTTAACTACGCAAGGCTGCGCAAGGCTGCGCACTGGCCCAATAATAATGCAAATCCCTCGGGGCTATCAGAAAAAAAAGTTTATAGTGTAGAAAGGCGCGATATGTGCGATCCTTAGAGAAAAAAACCCAATTTTTGGCCTTCCCAGAGGCTAAAAAAGCTAACTGGCACTCTCAGCTGCATGCACAAAGGTCCAAAATGCATTCAATCCCTCTGGGACCATCCGAAAAAAATTCCTTTTGTGCAAAAGCACAAAGAAGGCGCGATATGTGCGATCCTTAGGGAAAAAAACCCATTTTGGGGCATTCCCAGAGGCTAAAAAAGGTGTTGTTAACTGCGCAAGGCTGCGCAAGGCTGCGCACTGGCCCAATAATAATGCAAATTCCCCGGGGCTATCAGAAAAAAAACGTTTATTGTGTAGAAAGGCGCGATATGTACGATCCTTAGGGAAAAAACCCAATTTTTGGCCTTCCCAGAGGCTAGAAAAGCAAACTGGCACTCTCAGCTGCATGCACAAAGGTCCCAAATGCATTCAATCCCTCCTGGACCATCCGAAAAAAATTCCTTTTGTGCAAAAGCACAAAGAAGGCGCGATATGTGCGATCCATAGGAAAAAAACCCCATTTTGGGGCATTCCCAGAGGCTAAAAAAGGTGTTGTTAACTACGCAAGGCTGCGCACTGGCCCAATAATAATGCAAATCCCTCGGGGCTATCAGAATAAAAAGGTTACGGTGTAGAAAGGCGCGATATGTGCGATCCTTAGGGAAAAAACCCAATTTTTGGCCTTCCCAGAGGCTAGAAAAGCAAACTGGCACTCTCAGCTGCATGCACAAAGGTCCCAAATGCATTCAATCCCTCCTGGACCATCCGAAAAAAATTCCTTTTGTGCAAAAGCACAAAGAAGGCGCGATATGTGCGATCCTTAGGGAAAAAACTCCATTTTTGGCCTACCCAGAGGCTAAAAAAGGTGTTGTTGACTGCGCAAGGCTGCGCAAGGCTGCGCAAGGCTGCGCACTGGCCTAATAATAACGCAAATCCCTCCGGGCTATCAGAAAAAAAAGTTTATTGTGTAGAAAAGCGCGATATGTGCGATCCTTACGGAAAAGACTCCATTTTTGGCCTTCCCAGAGGCTAAAAAAGCTAACTGGCACTCTCAGCTGCATGCACAAAGGTCCAAAATGCATTCAATCCCTCTGGGACCATCCGAAAAAAATTCCTTTTGTGCAATAGCACAAAGAAGGCGCGATATGTGCGATCCTTAGGGAAAAAAACCCATTTTGGGGCATTCCCAGAGGCTAAAAAAGGTGTTGTTAACTGCGCAAGGCTGCGCACTGGCCCACTAATAATGCAAATCCCCCGGGGCTATCAGAAAAAAACGTTTATTGTGTAGAAAGACGCGATATGTGCGATCCTTAGGGAAAAAACCCAATTTTTGGCCTTCCCAGAGGCTAGAAAAGCAAACTGGCACTCTCAGCTGCATGCACAAAGGTCCCAAATGCATTCAATCCCTCCTGGACCATCCGAAAAAAATTCCTTTTGTGCAAAAGCACAAAGAAGGCGCGATATGTGCGATCCTTAGGGAAAAAAACCCATTTTGGGGCATTCTCAGAGGCTAAAAAAGGTGTTGTTAACTACGCAAGGCTGCGTAAGGCTGCGCACTGGGCCAATAATAATGCAAATCCCTCGCGGCTATCAGAAAAAAAAAAGTTTATTGTGTAGAAAGGCGCGATATGTGCGATCCTTAGGGAAAAAACCCAATTTTTGGCCTTCCCAGAGGCTAAAAAGGCTAACTGGCACTCTCAGCTGCATGCACAAAGGTCCAAAATGCATTCAATCCCTCTGGGACCATCCGAAAAAAATTCCTTTTGTGCAAAAGCACAAAGAAGGCGCGATATGTGCGATGCATAGGAAAAAAAACCCATTTTGGGGCATTCCCAGAGGCTAAAAAAGGTGTTGTTAACTACGCAAGGCTGCGCACTGGCCCAATAATAATGCAAATCCCTCGGGGCTATCAGAATAAAAAGGTTACGGTGTAGAAAGGCGCGATATGTGCGATCCTTAGGGAAAAAACCCAATTTTTGGCCTTCCCAGAGGCTAGAAAAGCAAACTGGCACTCTCAGCTGCATGCACAAAGGTCCCAAATGCATTCAATCCCTCCTGGACCATCCGAAAAAAATTCCTTTTGTGCAAAAGCACAAAGAAGGCGCGATATGTGCGATCCTTAGGGAAAAACCCCATTTTTCGGCATTCCCAGAGACTAAGAAAGGTGTTGTTAACTACGCAAGGCTGCGCAAGGCTGCGCACTGGCCCAATAATAATGCAAATCCCTCGGGGCTATCAGAAAAAAAACGTTTATTGTGTAGAAAGGCGCGATATGTGCGATCCTTAGGGAAAAAACCCAATTTTTGGCCTTCACAGAGGCTAAAAAAGTTAACTGGCACTCTCAGCGGCATGCACAAAGGTCCAAAATGCATTCAATCCCTCTGGGAAAATCCGAAAAAAATTCCTTTTGTGCAAAAGTACAAAGAAGGCGCGATATGTGCGATCCTTAGGGAAAAAACCCCATTTTGGGGCATTCCCAGAGGCTAAAAAAGGTGTTGTTAACTACGCAAGGCTGCGCACTGGCCCAATAATAATGCAAACCCCTCGGGGCTATCAGAATAAAAAGGTTACGGTGTAGAAAGGCGCGATATGTGCGATCCTTAGAAAAAAAAACCCAATTTTTGGCCTTCCCAGAGGCTAAAAAAGCTAACAGGCAATCTCAGCTGCATGCACAAAGGTCCAAAATGCATTCAATCCCTCTGGGACCATCCGAAAAAAATTCCTTTTGTGCAAAAGCACAAAGAAGGCGCGATATGTGCGATCCTTAGGGAAAAATCCCCATTTTGGGGCATTCCCAGAGGCTAAAAGAGGTGTTGTTAACTACGCAAGGCTGCGCAAGGCTGCGCACTGGCCCAATAATAATGCAAATCCCTCGGGGCTATCAGAAAACAAAGTTTATAGTGTAGAAAGGCGCGATATGTGCGATCCTTAGAGAAAAAAACCCAATTTTTGGCCTTCCCAGAGGCTAAAAAAGCTAACTGGCACTCTCAGCTGCATGCACAAAGGTCCAAAATGCATTCAATCCCTCTGGGACCATCCGAAAAAAATTCCTTTTGTGCAAAAGCACAAAGAAGGCGCGATATGTGCGATCCTTAGGGAAAAAAACCCATTTTGGGGCATTCTCAGAGGCTAAAAAAGGTGTTGTTAACTACGCAAGGCTGCGCACTGGCCCAATAATAATGCAAATCCCTCGGGGCTATCAGAATAAAAAGGTTACGGTGTAGAAAGGCGCGATATGTGCGATCCTTAGAGAAAAAAACCCAATTTTTGGCCTTCCCAGAGGCTAAAAAAGCTAACTGGCACTCTCAGCTGCATGCACAAAGGTCCAAAATGCATTCAATCCCTCTGGGACCATCCGAAAAAAAGTCCTTTTGTGCAAAAGCACAAAGAAGGCGCGATATGTGCGATCCTTAGGGAAAAAAACCCATTTTGGGGCATTCTCAGAGGCTAAAAAAGGTGTTGTTAACTACGCAAGGCTGCGTA
>CAXHKT010000072.1:0-53000 GCA_964017195.1 Siderastrea radians
TGGCCCTGGATAAATCTCCACCTTCTTTTTCTTCCAGTTAGCCACCATTGAGGTTGGTCCTGGATTACTTACTTTCTTAGTACAATTAAAAATTTAACATCCAGTTCAGATCGCCGCCATTGAGGTTGGTCCTGGATTGGATTTTAAAGGAAACTAAACTCTTAAACCTTCTTAATATCTCTCAATTATTCTTAACTTATTCTTTTAATCCTTCCAGATCACCGCCATTGAGTTTGGTCCTGGATTAAGTATTGTTATCCCCTTCAGATCATCTGTTTGACTATGACTACGCCATCCCCTGCAATTGAAAATCACCCTTCACCTGCACACAATTCCTCCCAGCCACAAATATCTATCAAATCATCTTCTAAATCATCCACACTTTTTCTTATCAATGAAAAATTTCAAGAATCTGTTTATAAATATCTCTTGTCTTCACTTCCAGAATCTTCGAAAGTAATCATTCTTTGTGATTTTCCATCCAAGTTGCAATTCCCTCACCTTCATTGTCAAATTTTTGGTTTGGAAGATTTTTCTTTCTTCCACCAGGCTATCTTGAATCAAGACGATGAAGAAATTATCATTATTACTCAACATACATTATCACTGAGGAAAATTTTGCTCTCACACAATTCTACACCACTTAGGATACGTTTTTACACTCGTACTGCATCTGTCCTCCCCTATGAACTTAAGATCATTGAAATCTTACACTCCTTACCTAATAATTCCTTCCAGAAGACTGAATCCTTAAGGTACCTCAAGTCCTTTGAGGTAACTCTAAAAAATCAAAAAGGCGATTATCAAAAGACCTTTGACCTTTTTGAATTATGGCAGGATACCTCCAACACATTTTCTGTCTTGGAAATTATTGATGCCCCCAAATCTATACACGCTGTATATTTCAGTGAAAATCACAATCTTTTAGCACAAGCTTCTACATGCCTCGCCACTCACGCTATTCCTCACTCATATGCAAATCCTTTGCAACTCAAAGTATCAAAAGATACTCAGGTTGTCTCGTCTTCCTTTGAATTTCGAGGGCATACTCCTCTAGATCGTATTATTGAATTATTGGAATCTCCATGTTATTTAGATTTGTTCATTTTTAAGGCTATTACTGCCTCCTATTATGCTCTCCCTGATCATGCCCAATTCAATTTTATTAAAATTACTCGTCTTGATACTGAACCTCTAATTACGCTCTGTACCCAGGCCAATATTCATTATGTACTTCTTAAACATTATTTCCTTTTCCAAGCTTCCCCTGTTCAGATTGAGAAACTTATTTTGTCCGCCCAAGAAAATGACGTTGCTATACCACCTTCATTTATCACTGTAACCAAAAGAATCTTATTTGAAAAGTCTGCGGATAAAATTTTTGCTAAAATTCTCCTTGCTACACAAACCGCCTTTCACGAATTTCAAATTCATAGAGAGGATATTGGAACCACCAGTGACTTGTTTTGGACAGCTGATTTCCTTAATTACTTAAACTTTAGATTCTTATGCCAAAATCAGCCCCAAATCAAAACTGTCAAGTCACATACATCAAGGGACAATTAGAGAAGTACTTGCTTTCACTGCGCCATCCAGTCTGTTAGACACTATTCCTGCTGACCAAATACCATTTACATTCTCCTTTGAGGGTTCTACGCTCACCCTTTCATTCTTAGAACCTCTTTACTTCACTGCTCCTGTTCCAATCACACCTTACCCTTTTGAAACTCAGTTGGAGCACTTCAAAAGATTTCAAGGTCAAGATGACTCGAGCTCTATGCACATTCCTATCTTGATCCCGCATGCTAGTAAAGGTGGCCCTAGAGCTCAGGATGTTCTTAATTCACTCACACTGCAACTTTTACCAGAGTGTGACCCTCCGATTCATTATATTCGTTCTCTAGAGCCTTCTCATTTTTACTTGTTTTTAGCTCCCCAGGAATCTACTTGGATTGAAAACATAAACCTTTTGTTTCCACAAAAGCAATTAAAGTTTCTCGATGTTCCTATCCTCAACATTACTTATCACAGTCCACAATTCATACTTCTTCAGTGTCATTCTGACTGCACTTTTCCCATACCATTTATTGATGAATCTACAAACAAGATCCTTAATCAAGGATGGATATCCGCTACCAGTTTTGGTTCCTCCTTCCTCCTACTACTAATTCCCTCTCTCACTATCCTTAACCCCATACGACAATTCGTTATGCATAGTGATGAATGCTTTAGTCAATCAGTTTCTATTGTTTACTTCTCTATTGAAGAGTTTCAACTTAGTCCTTCTACTGAAATCAGGCATGTCCCTGTCCCCGGTAATGATGTGAACATGGATCTCGCTTCTCCCCAGATCGGTCACGCTCTTCCTTTCTACTGTCCCCTCCTCTTGGTCAGTTACCGAATTTTGGCTTATTTTACTTGGAACCGTACTTTCTTGCATATTAGACAACGATTATTGGAAGCTGTCGCAGGAGGGTTACATTCCTCAGCTCCGTCCATTCTCCCTATACTCATGCAATGCCTGGATACATTCGATCCTCGCTTCTTCTCATCTATATCTTCCATTGCCCAAGCCTTTATGCAAATTTGCTTTGGCTTACCTGAAGACCTGCAAAAGGAACTCTTTCCCATTCTCCTTTCTTCCACCAATCGCTCTCCTTCTCCTGTTATCCATCTCGAGCTTTTCCCCATTGTATCAACCTCTGAACAGCTCCGCCTTGAATTTTCTAGGATATTTAACTATCTCCCAGATGCGACAAAACTCATTTTTACTCAATCCTCTCTAGTATTCAGTTGTTCTGCCTTCTCTAACATACAAAAATTACATTTCTTGTAACTCCTTAAAACCAAAATTACCATTACTGAGGAATCGAAGGCACATACATCCGAACATAATCGTCCTGTTGTTTTCAGACTCTCTGCTCTGGTACTTGAATCTCCAAACTTTCACGGTCCATCTGTTTCTCCCCCCCTTATCATTGAAACATTTCACCAAGACCAACTTTGTGTTACCGTTTTTGACCCCACTGCTGGGGTACGCAGTGTCCCACTCTCGGATCTTCTTTCATATCAAGTCGTTAACATTCTCTTTAAACGTTCATCCACTACACAACTAATCTGTCCTAAATTATTGCAACATTTCGCAGCTCTCCCTTTACCCAAACCTCTAAGAACCTCCACCTCCAAGTTTAGCATCATTTCACTCTTCGATGGAAGTGGCAGTTTCACAGATGTCATCTCCCAAGCTTTGGAGGCTTGGCCTCATGCTATTTTGGCAGCGGAAAATGACCCTGGCACTCGTGCTGTTGTGGCCAAAGTTAAAGGCTGGCCCCTCGATGGCACACTATGGGCCTATGACAAACGCGGTGCTCATTCATTTTATGCCAAAGATGTGTGGGCACTGATCCAGAATCACTGCTTGGTTCTGAAACAATTCCTCTCTTTGTTACCTGAAGACTCCGTTATCTTTATAGCAGCTGGTTTTCCATGCCCTGATCTCACCATTATTGGTAGGGGCAAAGGTCTTCTGGGATTAGCTGGAGATCGAAGTGTCCTCATCCATTGTGGCTGGGCAGTCTTGTATTATCTATCTTTAACCCCTTGGTGGCATAAGGTTATTATTTTATTTGAGAATGCTGGTTCGATGAAAGAGCATATGAAAACATACATCCATGAACTCTTAGGTATTCCTATGAAATGCGCACATTACATCAATTGCTCACAATGGGGCTCTGTTTCACGAGCACGCTATTTTTTCGCCTCTTCTGATTTGGCTGTCCTTCCTACTAGTTCATCTCCGCCATTTGAAGATGGTTGGTTGCCTGCTTTATGCCCTTCTAGTTTGCGACCTCGCCCTTTACCACCATGGCTCCGGCCTCGCGCCATTACTGACAGGGGCAACGTTGTTCAAACCCCCTTGGCGTACCACCCAAAAAATCTGCTTTATGATATTGACTTTTTCTCAGGCTTATCAGGCTTCCAACAAGCCTGCGTTACCCATGCTTCTAAACTTTATCCTAAATTACCATTCCTTGATTTCCTCCCACCTTTTCTTTGGGATGAATGGAACACACTTGAATCATGGCCTGCTGACTTTACGGTGGAGCTCACCCCTTCTATTTTAAAGACCGTCTCTCGACTTCAAGATTTTTACTCCAATCCTCATATATACCTCCCTTTTCGCCTCCCGACGTTATCTGAAAAAGCCAAAGACTCAGAGTTGTCGGATCTTTTACAGGCCACGATTGAAGAAGCTTCACCACCTTTGTTCACATTGCACAATATTATAGGTAACTTCTTTAAGCCTAGTGCGGTTGTCGCAGCTTTAGGTGGTCCGGCCGGCATAAGAAGTTATGTTACAGGTGATCGTTCACCAAATCTTTGGTCACCTGCTTCCCCTTCTCGAGTAGATGCCAATTTTCAAGCTCTGCGGTCTCGTGTTCTTGATGACACCTCTGATAGTGCTACCCTACAATCGCACATTGTTGATTTTTGGTTTCCTAAACAAATTGGGAAGCTCTCTTCTGAGGACTTTTGGTTCGTTGCCAAAAATGCCCCGTATCCACATGTCCAAACAGCTGATTCTTTCTCCCCTCCCTCTCTCGCCACCCAAACAAGACGCTGTCATTCCTTCTCCCCTCTCTGCAGGTGCTATCTCTCATTTGCTTGCATTCCCTGCTTTAGCACCTCTATTACAACACAATATCTATCATACTTACCCTCTCGATGCTATCTTTCCTCACCCATTCCCCCCTTTCCAGACGTTCAACTTCCCATATTTCTGACACCTCTATGTTACAGAAGCTCCCCTTTTTACAAGCTTATTTTGTAGGATGGGAATTGCGTGTATCCCGCACGGTTGCCTTGGTCCTTTATGAAAACACTGGCAACATCTTTTTCAAAGCGTATGGGACCCTCCATGACTTTGATCGCTTGTATCTTTTTGTATTCTCGGCTGAAACTAACACCTTTTATTACTCTCTTCTTTTGCAGATGGTGTCTGCACCTCCTTCTCTTCCATTGCTCTTGACCAATATTTCCAATTCTTGGTCACTCCCCTTACGTCTTCACTCTTATCGCGCACTTCAATCGCGGTACCCCTCATTACTTCTTTTCGACGCTATCACTTCGCAAATTATTGACTGTGATATTTATCAACCCTGGGGGTCATTCCTTACACCACGACACCTTACCGTTTCCACTCTTGCCTTTTGGGGTCGCCTCCCTTTTTGAACCCCAGGGAGATGACCCTATGTGGACGCTTTCCTCCTTACCTACCTTTACTGGAGATTTTCCCTTTATGATTCATGTCCAATTCTGGCTCTTTGTTCACAAATGCTATCAGGATGCTTTTCGTCTACCACCCGCTCCCTTTGTTATATTCATCGCTTTCCTGTAGGAGCTTCTGTCCCTGACGAAAGTTTTTACTTCTGTTTGGAAGTGGCTCCTCCATCTGTGGAAGCCTTAACCTCACAAATATGCCCACACATTATCATACAGGAAGTTCGTTCTGATATCATGCACGAACATTATGGACTGGTTATTGTGCGTGCTAGCGAGTTCTCCACGGCATTTGATGTCACTGCCCACGTGGCTAGGTTTTTACGTTATCCATGATGATTTTACCACTTTTATCCATCAGCCGGCAACCTAAGCCGGCTTGCCAGCAAATTTTTGCTGGATTCAGAGCCACTGCTCGCGCTTACCGTACACTTGATAACTCTCTACCACGTTTCAGGTTTCGATCTCTAGATGTAATCCCTCTTTCACTCTCTTTACCGCGAAATACCTCCATCGCCGATCTCACACATCACCTTGACCCTTCCTTCCTCTTGATGCATGGCTGAATATAGATTTCGGGTCAGCTTTTGCGTCGATACTGTTTAAACATCTTACCTCTTTCTTCTCTTCTTCTGCTACTAAACCCCCTCCGACTTTACCTCCATTAATGACCTGGAATCCATCATCCCTTCACTCCATCCACACCCAATCCTCACCTAAACTTAATCACATTTTAAAACTCGCCAAAACCCATATATGCTTAGTTCAGGAGACTCGTTGGTCTTCCGTCCAATTTAACCACATTTTAGGGAAGGCCCCTTTTTGTCACCTCGCTCACTCACCTGCAATTACAACTGGCTCTAGCGGGGTGGCCACATTCTTTCCGAGAAAATATTGCCCCTTCATCCTCCACTACTATCGTTCCGGGGTATATCCTCTCATCTAAGTTTTCCCTACAAGGATACTCCTGTGAACTGCTTAACGTCTATCTCCACCCTGACAAGGTCAATTCCTTAGCTTCTGCCCTGCTCAAACATTTAAAATCTCCTGATAGTCGTAAACACCCCATTCGCATTATAGGTGGGGATTTCAATAAATTACAAACCAGGGCTCCTGAACTCTTCTCCAAGATTTTAACAGAACTTGATTGCTCCCCTCCACCCATTATTACCTCTTACCGTCAACATAATGGTTATCAAGCTTCGCTTGATTTCTTTTTGCTTCAATCTCCTACTGATTTTCACCAGTTACTTTCCTCTAGTAAACGTTTCACTTTTTGGCCTACCTATCAACGAGTGGGCCACGGTATCCATATTTGCAAGTTTCCACGCATCAATCCTATTTCTTCATCGCCCGATGATCTCCCAGCACTCACTATTCCTTCCAGTGCCTTTTATCTTCCTCCCTCTTCCCAAATTACCAACAATCAAATTGAGGTTTCACCCATACAACCCCTCCTCCGTTCATTACTTTCCCTACCATCACCTTCTCTATTATCTGTTAAGGCGGAAATTTGGTCTTGGTGGCGTCAGTCTCACCAAACCTTGAAATCCTCTTCTCCCTCTTTTCATTATAACATATTGCAACGTAAACTCCGACACCCAAAATCGTTACATTGCACCCTTCCCTCAGCGTCGTGGGAGTGGTTAGTTTTCTCACTTTCCCTCTTCGCCTGTAACGCCCCGTGTGGTGCATGATTCTTTCGTATCTGCGCCCATTATTTTACTCTCGCGCTTACTCATGCAATATGATCTATTATTTGCCTCTACGGACCGGCCAATCTCCCGCTCGCAATTTATTTCCCCTCCTACCCACACTTGGAATAAATGTCGCCAGGCTGCTCCTAAAATTGCACGGCACACCGGAGTCATCCGCTCTTCTTCTGGGGCGATCTGTAAAACTACCGCTGATCTGGATTTAGCTTTAAGAGCTACAAGGTCCTTTTGGCAAGAAAGCCCCTGCCCATACGATCCTGTATGGTCCTCACTCCTCAATGATTACGCATCTCATACCTCCCCATTCCCTCTTTGTCCTCCACCTACACATGATAACTTTTATCATGCAATTGTCACTTCTCCTGACTCTGCTCCCGGGGCAGATGGCATACCATATGCAGCATGGAGGGTGTGCCCCTCTGTATCAACTACCTCTCTTGCGCATCATTTTCAAAACATATTACACAGTAAAGTCTCTCCGCCTACACAGGCATTGGTCTTCATTCCTAAAGCAGACCAAGGCGAATATGCTGACAATTATCGACCGCTTGGGCTGCCCAATACCTGCGATCGAATTATTGACAGAGCGGCTTACACACTCTTCTGTCAGACACTGTTGGGGGCACTACATCCAGCCCAGGCACTCTTAAATCTTTTTCGTGAACCCCAAGGCAACTATTTGGCAGTTCAAAAATTTTTTAGATACCCAATCCTCGGTCCACTGCGTCCTTCTTTCGGACTTAGCTAAAGCCTTTGAACGCGTCAACCCCCACTGGATTATCCATGTTCTGGCGGCCAGAGGTGTGGCTTTTTGGATCATTTGTTATTGTAGGCACATTCTTTTCGGACGCAAAGTATTGCACAAAATTGGCTCTACCTTCCGGCCATCACTTCCCATTAACACTGGTGTCGACATGGGGAGAGCCTTCAGTGTTCTCCTCTTTTGCGTTGCCATGGATCCCTGGTACCACCATGTTAATCGAATTCCAGATATTATCATAAACAAAGGCTACATGGATGACAACGCTACTGGGGGTGTTGGACTATCTTGGCTTCCCACTGCCGAACTCTTGCTTCAGTCTTTATCCACCGCTGGCTTTTTAGTACTCTCTCACTCCTGCTACCAGGTTGAACCCATCACTGGTCCTGTGACAGATCTCCCAATTTTCTCCTCTCACGATTTTGTTAAGAAAGGACACCATTCGCTTCTTTCAGCCCTACGGGGGTCTCCTCCTTCTCCAATGTTACGACTACGATGTGGCAATCGAGCAGTCACACTTCCTTCGTCTTTATTACTAGTTGGGGATACCGTGGATTGCCCTAGTTTCCCCTTTCTCCTATCATATTTACACACTGCTGAATGCCAATGTAAATGCAAGACATTTCTTCTGCCTAACACACCCCTCTCCCCAGAACAACTGGGCTTCTTAGATTCTACCCCCTTTGGGGCCAAAATTGTCAAATCTAATGCCACTATGTTAGGCCTTTACCTGCATTCCCCACATCAATCTGTTACTCCGCGTTTTTCTCTTCGCGGTGACCTTCTATCACCTCTCCCTCGCTTTGACCGTGCACATATAGAAAAAGCCCAACTTCATAACGCTTCCTCCAGAATGATTCAAAGAGTTAAAGCTGGCGCTGCCCTTGGTCTCTCTTTTCGAGAGCGTACTCTCTTTCTTTCATTCTATGTATTATCTCTCCCACATTATCACCACTCTACCCTAGTTCCTTCTCCTACCTAATATTGATACTTATTTTCGCCTTATTCGGCAACTTCTCTGCAAGCGTGCTTGGATACAAGCTAAGCACCTTCCGGGCATTGTCTCCTTTTTGAAATTAGGTATTCTTCACTGCCCAACAATCTTCCTTCTTTCCTCACTCCTCGGCCTCTGCATTCGTCTATATGGGTCAAGCATTGTTCTCTGGCTTTGTGGGCCTTACCCACTCTCTCCCAACTCTTCCTAAACAACTCTCTGAGGGATTGGCCAGTATCCGCTCAGAAGCAATTAAGGCCAATTGCTATAACAAAGAACCTTTCTCCCATCAACTATACAAGTATGTATCAGATTCCTGTCCACCCTCCAAACTTTCTCGCCTCGTCACCCGCACTTTCAAATTCCATGTTATGCGCATGATTCAGGCTGATGCTCGCGCCTTTCTTCGTCTACGTCTATCTCAGGTTGATTGGTTGGGGGGATTCTTCCTCCTCTACCTTTGATACATTGCACATTACCCCTGTTAAGGTTATCCCCTCTTTTTCCAGACTGGCAGTGCTACGTTGGTCCATTGACTCTGAACCTGACCTACATTTTCGACTTCGCCCTCATTTCACCCGGCAAACCCCCTGCCGCTGTGGCTGTGGGATCTTGTCCTCTGTGTACCCTGAAGGATTTCGCGCGGGCGCCATTGCTCATGAGCACCTTCTTAACCCCTATCTATGGACGATAATTTCCCAAACCTTTACCCTTCTAAATTTGATCGTCTTTGCGACCGGTATCCTCACTCCGCTTCCTGATCCTTTATCCTCGACATGGACTCTACGCAAGGGCACAAGGGTCCATAATCTAGACTGTCTGCAACCAATGCTTCGCCTTTGGGTGGAAACCCCTTGCGTCCTTTGTGGCTATGGAGATAACTCAGTACAACACTGGCTGCGATTTTGCCCAGTGCCAGCTCTTGTAGGTAGCGTTTTGCTCAACAGACCTTGGCGTACCTCCGATTGGTCCTTGCGACCAACCTCGTCCAAGTCTATTTTGGCTATGATTGGAGCCCTTTGGGTAGGTACTCGACAGTTTGTACACGAACGCTCGGGCCTCCCCCCCCCTTCCCTTTCTCCCCCTCCCCCCAACGTTGATAACCCGATTCGCACTACACAATTACTTTTAGATCGCGTCCTTTCATTGATTCCTTGGGCCTTTCGCCCTTCCCATGTTTCTCTCTCCAGTCCTCCTCCCATCATTAATGGCTGCTTTCGAAATCATGTAGATTCCAAGCTTCTCACTCTGGAACAGGAAGGCTTCCCTATTTATTATGGGCAAACCCCTGTCACTACTCATGCTGTGGCAGCCAATACGGTCCTTTCCATATTCCCGCCTAAATCCCCTTTGGTGCGTACCTTGCACAAATTTCAATCCCTCATTAAACGTCCTCCTAACTGTTATGTACAATTTAAGTTATGTTCTTGTGGCAGTGTTCATGGGTTCCTTACTTCCTTGGTAGATATTGATGCAGCAGCTCCCTTGTATGTTGGTGATCCCCCAGCTGACCACCTTGACTTTGTTATCCAGTTTGATGGGGGTGCCTTTCGAGAACATCGAGTCGGCGGAGCAGGCATTGTGCTATGGAAGCACACCACGCAGGGTCTGTCCCTTCTTGACACTCTTGCTGTCCCTCTGTTTCCTTGCCCAGATGCGGCGTATGCAGAAACTGTTGGTGCGGCCCATGCAGTTCTCATGGCGGCCCGCCATTTTCCTCTGCATCGCCCCGCTCGTATTATCATTAAGGGCGACAATCGTCCGATTATTGACTTTATGAACTCGGTGGGCAAGCTTCGTCGTACTGACCTTCAGCGCCTCTTCACAGATGCACAGCACGCCCTTGCGTTTTCGTTGCCCCCTATTATCTGGAGTTATACACCACGTGAATTTAACAAATGTGCAGATTTTCTGGCGGGCATTGCTAGAGATTATGCTAAGCAATCTCTATCACCCGACCTACTTCCACATTCGCTCTCTTCTTTTTCATTCCCACTTCCTCCGTCTCTTTCTCCCCTGTTTTCTCCTCCTACCCCTCTCTCCTTACCACTTCCTTCCTCAGCGTTTACCTTTCCTGAAATTATAGATTTTCCCCTTCCCGCCCTTCCCTTGTTATCGCGGAAAGCATCGCACTCTCCCCCGCTCCTTCGTTATCTCCGCACCATTCAGAAGGGTCCTCTATTGACTACCTCAATCTCGGTACTTTATCGCCCTTCGTCTGAAGACCAGCGTGGCCGCATTTATCCCTTTGCCATAAGAGCATCCAAATTGTCCAAACACTATCGAGCTCTCCTCTTTGGCCGCTCTCACTTTGAAATTGATATTGTTGGTTCTCATTATCAATTCTTTCAACGGTTCTCTTCTACACTATTAGGCATTTCCCTTCCCCCAGTTGATCAACTCAGGCAAATGTTGGCAGCTGATTTTATCTTGTCACAACCAAATTTTCTTTCGCAATACCCTACTTCCCCAAAGGATTTACCCACTATCCTCCTTAATTCCTCCTTAGAATCTACCTTGTCATACTATCGCGGCAAAGGATACTGGCCAACCCCCCCTATTTTAGCTTTGCTCCACCAGATCTCTCGGATTAAACCTCGTCTCCTTCTTGCCTTAGAGCAGCACTTCGGGCCCCGTCAGTTGCCCTCTCTCAACCCCTCTAACCACTTCTTTTACACTATGGAGCGCCCTGAAACCCTATGGCTTAAGACTTTTACTTCTTACCTTCTCTCGCGTCATCCTGCCTCTAGTCTCATTTGGTTGCATGATGGTATATGGCTAACTCCAGCCCCGCCACCCTCCCTCATTGTGAACGCAAATTTATACGCCACCTCTGCTCTTCACCTCGGTACACCCCCACTCCTTCTCAAAACCCGCCATTGTACTTCTCTTTTTGATCAGGCGTGGCAACTCTTTCAACTACCAGGCCTTCCTCCTCCTGATCCCCCCCCTCTGAATTCTGCACAACCCCCCAGGCTCCACCCTCCCTTATCCGAAATTGAAGCCCGCAGGGGATTCCAACGTATGATGAGGAACTCGACGGCTGCACAGCCCCTGCGTCCCATAATTCCGACCGAAGTCATTCATATCGATGATGATTAGGTAAAAAATTATAGGACCGGATAACCCCACATGTTAGCAATTTTCCGGAGATAGCAAAATGCAGAGACCAGAAATCAAGCATAAAATAATGATATGAAGAAGTAGGGGTGTGGAAAGGATGGATGAGACAGACGGAGGGATGTGGGGGTGAGTTGCTGTTTGTTGTTGCTGTTGTTGTCGCTGTTTGTTGTTGTCATCGGTCATGCAGCACCTCAAGCTCCCGATTGGAAGAGTCAAAAGGTAACAACCTTCGTTGCTGGCTATAGCGCGGCAAACGTTTTTTCCCGGCTCTAAAGGGTGCACAATGCACCAAATGGAACGCAATGACAGCGATGATAATGACCTGGCATTCGGTTGACAAACAACTCATCCGCAATAAAAGGACAGGAACACAGGGAATCTTTGAAGGCTACCGCCCTACAATCACGGAATCTGGCGGGGAGGTTCACGATGTAGCGGTTCCACCTCAGTCGTCGCAAAAGTTCACTGGGCTGGAAACGCAAAAGTACTACTCTCTGTCTACCCTTTCACATTTAGTCCTTCAATCAAGGATGCATCGAAAGCCTCACTCTTTTCCGACGCATTCCAACGCTGCAATGTTCTTATGTCTGGCCAGCGAAAAGTACCAAGTCCCCGGTAAACCTAGGGAAAAAACCCCAGATCACAACAGTTCCATCTTCTCGAATCGCAGCAAATTCCGCAATGGAGGCTTGAATTTGTCTAACGTCTTGCAGCCAATCTTGCACCTCCGAACTGTCACCGCCACACTCTGCATGGCCCCAGGAGACAACAGAACCATCTGCCAGAATCGCAGCAAAGGCGTGATCGGCGGCCTGGATCTGTCGGACACCTTTCAGCTGAGCGCAAACTGCCGAACTGTCGCCGCCACCGTCTCTCTCACCCCAAGTCACGACGGATCCATCAGCCAGAATCGCAGCGAAGGCCCCGGAGGAAGCCGGGATCTGCTGCACATCTTTAAGTTGATCGCGGACCATCGAACTGTCCCCACCACGATCCTCATCGCCCCATGTAACCACGGATCCATCCGCCAAAATCGCAGCAAAGGCATCCTCCGTGGCCTGAATCTGCCGGACGCCTTTCAGCTGATCTTGAACTCCTGAACTGTCACCGCCTGAGTCTCTGCGACCCCAAGTAACTAGTGAACCATCGAGACGAATCGCTGCAAAGGCGTGGCTCGTAGCCTGAATCTGGTCCACGCCCTGCAGCTGATCTCGCACTGCCGAACAGTCGCCAGCACAGTCTTCATCGCCCCAGGTAACAACAGAACCATCTGCCAGAATCGCAGCGAATGCCAGCTGTGTGGCTTGAATTCGCCGCACATCCTTGAGCTCATCTTGAACGGCAGAACTGTCGCCACCAAAGGTGCCATGGCCCCAGGTAACAACGCGTCCATCTTCTCTAATCGCAGCAAAAGCAGAACTCGTAGCCTGAATCTCCCGCACACCCTTGAGCTGATCTCGAACCCCCGAACTGTTTCCAGCACCGTCCGCATCGCCCCAGGTAACAACAGAACCGTCTGCCAAAATAGCAGCGAAGTCCGTTTCGGTTGCTTGGATCCGTTGAACTCCTCTGAGCTGGGCTTGAACTGCAGAACTGTCACCGCCATAGGTGTCATGGCCCCAGGTAACAACGCGTCCATCTTCTCTAATCGCAGCAAAAGCACAACTCGTAGCCTGAATCTCCCGCACGCCTTTGAGCTGATCCCGGACCGCGGAACTGTCACCGCCATACAACGTATCACCACAGGCACGGACAGCCGGGTTTCCATGGCATAACAATGCAAAAGCACTGTTCATGGTCGTCGCCAGTTGCGGTTGAAGTACCACAGCCGTGAGACAGTCTCCGTCCTCGATGCCCGCTTCTGCAATCGTTTGTTCCAAATCGAGAAGGACTCGATTGTTGGCAGTGGCAAGTTTGATGCACCTTTTCCCGAGCGCTTCCCGTGCTTTTGTGCTTATATCTTGAACGGTGGAAGAAGGCAGCAATGTGAGACGCTCCGCGCGTCCACTCGGCAGGACCACATTTATTTGCACCATTTTCAAAGGCGTTCAATGCAACGGATGGAAACATCACTAAGCTTGAACACCATAGGCGACAAAAGTAAGAACACCATGCCCGTTCCAAAAGTTCATGCACGTGCAAACTTCGTACATCCGAGGCCCGAACTAGCATGGGAAGATCTCGCAGCGCAAAGGCCTGCAGCACACGGATGGATAACTGGTGAAACTCCATGGTTCTGGTCCCGGCAAAGCCTTCCAGATCTTGTAAATCCTCATGTCGGCGAACCCTCATGTTGGCAATGTTTCATGCTGGCAGACTCCGACGGCATGCTTTTTATCCAAAACAAAAGATCGGCCAGTCGGATCAGGGTCACCAGCAAGGCATCATTTTTAGATGCATTTCAGGTAAATGCAGAGGTTGCGAATCGGCAGGTCGCGTCAAACACAGCCTCTCTTATCAAAATCACCAATGAGATCACCATAACGGTGTCCACCCAGACTTTACATCTTAAAACTTCCACGACCCGATCCCTTCCCACGCCACTTCTATGTCGCGGGGGTATTGCTTCACAGCTTTTGGCAGATCGCCTTTCACAAAGAAAGGGTCCAGTAGTGCAAAGTCCAACAAGTAATAGTGCAACCTCATGCAAGCCATGCCGCCTTTCCGGTTCAGGGCTTCTCCAACCTCGCGCAGCATCTGCTTTTCACCATCCTGCCCACCCGCCTTCCACATCCTTTGCAGAGCACCATAATCAAACATCTCCAGACTACAATCCAGCCCAAGCAAGAAATCACGCAAATCCAGAAATGGTTCGGAGGGTTCTGTCGACCCAAAGATAGTGTCCACCCACGATTCTACAGTTGCTCTGCTCGGGCACGGATGTTCCGAAAGAAAGAGTCGTAGTTTCTTTTGCATCGCAGTAAAGAACAATTTGTCTAGGTGAATGTCTTCAAGGCTGCAGTCGCTGTCGCCATCTTCCGAACTGCTGCACGCGGGGAACATGTCGCTTCCTTGACAGGGTTCGAGCCAGAAACAAAAACTCCCACAACACATCTCAAAAACAAAAAAAAATGTCATGCCATAAATCCCAATACGTGAGCTGGTCTGATACTTCTGCACGACTTCACGTTTTGCCTTTTCCATTCACTGCCGCCAATCTCCAAGAATCAAGTGACAATCTACAAGTCGGATCCCTTTTTTCTTTCGTTTCACAGCTCCAAACCTAACGTTTCACGGCTATACAGAAAACACAATCTAACAGTCGTGAATCAGCAGGTCGCATCAAACACAACCTTTATTGCCAACATTCCCGTAACCACACACCACAGTCTTCCAGCTGCAATGCAATATGATCATGACATCCGGTACAGTGCCACCATCTGAACAGGCACAAACACCGTCCAGCGAAATATCCAGACATCACATTGTGTCACGGGTCAATCTGGGCTCACATGTGTCTGTGCCGTCTGCATCGGTGATGCTTATGGCACTGGTCAGGCCTCGTACAGAACTCTTCGCAGCCACCAATTGTACAGCCGTACGGGCAAGAAAAGGCCTTAATCGGGGTGTACGGTGTTTTTGCGCCAGCTCCAGCATCGACTCGTTCCCAGCCACTGTCAGCATCACACGAAGAAGCAGATTGTCGCGAGATACTACCAACAGGAATGTTGAGTCGCCGAGCAACTTCCAAGCACAACGCAATAAGAAGTGCAACCAAATCTTGGAAGCCCAGCGCTTGGATCTGATGGGGCTCCATGTGCGCCAACAGGCTCCGAAACCACATCCGGTGTCCACTCCCTCCAAATGAAATACTTCGGACATATGGCACACCAGTGAAATTCCGGAACACAAGTACAAAAGTAAGCATTCACAAAAGTAAACATTTCACAAGTAAAAGGTTCCCAAGTACACAAGGAAACATTTCACAAGTACACAAGTAAATATTTCGCACAAGTAAGCACTTCACAAGTAAACATCTTCACAAGTACACAAGTATAAGCATTTCACAAGTAAACATTTTCACAAGTAAACATTTCACCAGTACACAAGTAAACATTTTACAAATGTAAGCCTTTCATCACTGTCTCATGGAAAAAAAAACACGGTTGCAGCATCAAGGCCATTCTAAGTGTCAGCGTCAAGGTCTTTTCTGCCCCCCTGCGGTGGTCGGGCAGTTGGCCTTTCTTATCGGCTGATTCCAAGAAAGTTCTATACAAAGGTCGGCCTTAGTTGTCGGCTGATTCCAAAAAAGTTATATACAAAGGTTGGCCTTTGATATCGGCCGATTCCAAGAAAGTTCTATACAAAGGATCTCGTGAAAGCTAGCTATAGCTGGCTGCATTGATGTGCATAATGAGAAGGTGCATTTCATCGCTGTCTCATAAAAAGACACACACGCAGCTTGCTGCCAGCAAATTCCGGGCTCCATACTTCTGAGGTTTTCAGCACTCAACTTCTTCACCGGCCAAATATCTATTGTACGCAGGCGCAGGTGTAGTCCGAGTGTCAGGTGTGGTCTGAGAAGCCACTGAACGCACAGGTGGTAAGAACAGTTCATTTTGATCGTAGAATCTGCGAAGGCCACTGTCCAGCATTTGATCTAGCAAACCTCCTCAGTGCGCAAAATCAGATTCCTTTTGTTTTTTTTGGTTCTTGTTTTCAGACAAGCATAACACACGAGTATAACACATACAGCAACACTTCATTAATTAAAGTAACACCTAAAGAAGTAACGCACACATGAATCATATAACAAATTCCTGCCGAGTGTCTGAGGTTCGTCAGTCGATGTCGTAATTCTTCCACTTCAACGATCAAATCGCCCACTTCGGTGACCTTAACCTCTATGTCGCACATCTTTCCCGGGAACTTCAATAGCTATACACCCAACAAAAAAAAGCCGTAATAGCTACGGGGCACAAACACATCCCAACTGCCTCGCACATCTCACATGCCTCGCACATCTCACAATACTGTACGGTAATACCTGAAGGTATACGAGGATGTTTGATTACAACCAAAAGGAACAAAAGAACCCACGAAAAAAACACCCTCCCTCCGTCCACAGAGGAACCTCCAGCATCGTGTCCCCGAGCAGATCGGAAACGTCGTGCTGCCCCTGCCGGACACCAAATCAACACTCCTCAAAAGGGAACATCTGGGGTTTGTTGTCAACATGGCGGAAACAGAGCAGCCTGCAAATGCAACCAGGACACTGACACTATAATTCCTCGATACACAACGGTCGCCTTTTTTTTGTTCAGCATCCTTGCTTAGAAACCTGGCGGCGTAATTAACCGTGAATCAGCAGGCAGCATCAAACACGATTTTTCCTGCCGCCTTTCTTGTTGCGATCTTCGGATCAAAACCCTGAGCAAATATCGCCTTGGATTTTGCATTCTGGGCAATGTGCAAGTTGGGATCAGCAGGCTGCGACACCCGAAAGGCAGCGTCACCATCGTCACTATGGTTCTTTTTCTTTCTCTTCTTCTGTTGCAGACAGTCCCAGCGCAGTACGGATTGCAACCATATCATATCCTCTGTCACGGAGATAGTTGCCGTGAATGGCGAGTAAACTTTTTCCATGAGTCACTGCATCTTGTTGGGTATGCGTTGGAAACATTGCCTGCAACTCGTCCATCGCCGCCTGAGATTCCATAGCCATAAATTTCTTAGCCGATGCCAGATCCAAGACCGCTTTAGCTGGTTGCAACTCTCCCTTCATGATGCACAGCGTGCAAAGTTGGAGCTGAAATAAAATCACCGGCAACGCGTCATTCGGCAGACTACCTCCAGGCTGCGTATCGGGCTCATAGTGAGCGCCTTCCAGGATCACCGCAAAAAGCTCACCCGCCATGGCAATGTACGTCAGCAACTGTTCGCGATGTCCAACTGGCTGCAACTTCCGAGTGGGTGCCTCGGATTCTCCGCCAACAGCACCATCACGATTTCCATCCATGGCACGCGGATAACACGTGCTCGATGCTCTTTTTGAACCATCGGTCCTGCAAATTATGATAACCATGTTTTTATGTACCGCTTCAGCTCACCCTATCCCCTGTGCTAGCATGCTATACCTCCCAAGCCGAGTTTCTCATATGCAATGTTTAGCCGCCAATAGTACCAACGCATGACACGACACGGGCCGCCGTCCTTCTTTTTTTTTTGCTGCAAGATCGACGCAAGTCGCCTCCCAGCACCCGCAATTCAATTCCATCGCTCTTCACTTACCAGGCTCCGCATGTGAATACTTGCAATTGTATCCAAATTTGCAAAAACCTCTCTGGAAGTTCCTGAGTGAATCTATAGAATAAACACCGAGGAAAACGTAGAAACTGTGATCATCAAATGGCGTACCGAAAAGTCGGGAGACATCTCGTTGCATGTCCAAGCTGCCTGCATAGCTCATCCCTGACCTTTACTCGTCCTTGCCGCGCCAGAGGTCTTTCAGCTGTCTTGTCAGAGTTGGTCGCAACGCCCCGCTGGTGCTTGGGCTCCTTCACTGCAGGTTGGCTTTCCACGGCCCGAGGAAGGTCCAGCTCCCTCGCTTCAATCGAAACTTGCGCTGCAGGCCTGCAGCACATTCATGCCATCAGAAGATGCACATGCAATTTTTTTTCCGCGGGGTTACAGAAACAATTTTTTTCCTCCACGGCGGCGCTTACGGGGCGCCTCCTTTTCCGCCGAATCCATATTCTGAACAGCGCCAAGCAGATGTGCGGCAAGAGAAGTCCAATAAACAAAGGCAGTTCCCAAGCGCAAGCGCCACGAGCCAGCCTTAGATGCAAATGTCCCACGAAGGCATTCAGCTAACCGCCAGCAAGAATGGTGCACAATGCCGCACTTGCTGCTAAGTGTCGCAAGTATAAGGCCCACCGGTCGAGGCATGGCCGTGGCTATCAGAGTACCGAGTAAATCTGTGAATTGACTCGTTCCACCAACGAGTTGTTTTCTTGTTGACCCTGACATTCTAAGTGTATCCCAACTCTATGCCCGGAAAAGAGAAGAATGAAACAGATAGAAACGAGCCCAGAGAAAGGTCCGCAAGAAGCATCGCTTTCATTCACTAATGCTCCACTCTGGTCAGATTTTTTTTTTTCTTCCTTTGTTTATCTGCTTTGTTTTGCACATGCAAAAACGGAGTTCATCAATGTTCTCACAACACGATGTGGAGAGGTAAAAAAAAGAAAAAATCCCTCTGGGCATCAGCACGAATTTCAGCAACGCATAATAACATCCTTTTTCCATCCTGTTTTACTCGGATTTTCAAAGCGTCGGATTGGTATCAGGCAAATCGGGGCGACATCTTTGAGAAGTCTAAAGCACTATACATGACCAGCATGGTTCATTGTTCAATGGCACCGCGTCAATAAGCCACGCAGAGCGCTGGGCGTCTCCCGTGAGATTTTGAATCCATTCCGAAATCAAAAAACTTGAACGAATTCACCAAGTTCCTGATTTCCAAAGCCCCACAGAAAAAGTTGCGAGCAAATATTGTCCCAGAAAAAGTTGCGAGCAGATCATGGCCATAGCTCATCCCGTCACATTGTTCGAGACGGTTCATGTTGCTTACGTGGCTCGACCCGCACGTGGGCGTATCGCACATGCCATGATCGATTTTTATCGACTCCCCGCGCTCGTCTTGAAAAATTGTGGCCAGCACTCTGCACGGGAGCCGTATAATTCGAATCGCTGGTAAACCACTCGGCGCCAGTCCTGATGCCCGACTCCCATTACCAAAATGATGCGGAAGATCTCAACCTTCCGCATCACGCAGTAGTCGGAGTCAACCACCAAGGCTGGTGGGTGTTCTGTCCAGCAGTACACGGTGCACCATCACTTCCAGAGAGAATCGGCAGGCAGCGTCAGATCTCTAGGAGTGATTTCCGGAAACAATCAGCATTCGAAAATTCAATCCAACCTTGAAGTGTCATCTTGCCCACCCTGTGCGGTTGCCAACACAAGGCTGTCCATACTTGGATTCCACGTAGAGACGGATCCGTGTTGTCAATCGCACGGGGTTCAGCGATGGCAAATTAAATGTTGGCTGCATGGACTTTGAAGGTCGGCTGACCATGTCACATTGTCCTGGGTCTCATCGAAAGAATCCAACGGGCACAGACCGAAAAGTTCTTTTGATGAGAGCCCCGACAATGTGACATGATCGCAAGGACAAAAAAAAAACATCGCCCCCTGCCTGCAATACGATCACTTGCATTAACAAATCGTGATAAGTTCATGCCAGAGAGCTCACGATGCAAGAGTGGACCTGCATCACGCAAACCCGCCCTTGCACCGACAGCTTCATTCAACAACTTCAGCGCATTGATATCTGAAGTTGTGTCACCACACACACTACAACAATAGTTCCAAAAGGAGATGATCAAAGATGTATTAAGACAGGAGGCACAGCCTCCCCAACACACCCCTGTTCATCTCTTCTTGCAACATCTCCCTTTCTCCGGCTTCCCACTGGACCGCAAACGTCAATGCCGATTCGATGGGGCTGAAGACATGGTTCAACGGATTGTCAACGCCCCCAGTCCGCTGACACGGAGGATAAAACTTCGAGCACGTGATGGCTGAGAGCCCAACGACCAAGCCTCAAAGTGCCTGGAAGCTTGATCTTTCGGCTCTCAGTGATCACATCCACAGAACCACCTCGGTGGTCCATCGATGCTGTAAGTGCCTTTTTTGCGTCGAACTGATATATTCATTTCCTGTCTGCGGTTGATGGACGCGGAAAACTTTTTGAATGAAACGCGAAAAGGTAGCAACGGAAGTTTGCTCCGTGGAAGCTGCCAAACAGATGAATCAAGCAAGTCCCGGATCTGAAAGAGGTCAGAGGCAGGCAGGAGCTTATTTCATCGACGAAGGTGTGTATAGTCAGGCCAATTGGCCAGCGTTGCGTAGGAGTCCCTGGTAGTGCCTGGAATATCTACATGATCCCTGAGTCTGTAAATGCGCCTTTTGGGAACGGGATCTGGAATTTCCGCGCAGCCTCCATATCGTGACGCCTTTCTCGAAGGCTTCAGGCAATGGACCTTTGAGATGAAGATGTACCACCTCCTGTCAAAGCAATTCCCTTTCTAGGATCATGGCCATAGCTCATTCCGTCACATTGTTCAAGACGGTTCATGTTGCTTATGTGGCTCGACCCGCACGTGGGCGTATCGCACGTGCCATGATCGATGTTCATCGACTCCTCGCGCTCGTCTTGAAAAATTGTGGCCAGCACTCTGCACGGGAGCCGTATAATTCGAATCGCTGGTAAACCACTCGGCGCCAGTCCTGATGCCTGGATACAAGTACCGAATGATGCGAAAGATCCGAACCTTCCGCACCATGCAGTAGTTGGACTCAACCACCAAGGCTGGTGGGTGCCTGCTCCAGCAGTAGGCAGTGTTCCTTACTTTAGGAGATGATCAGCAGGTAGCGTCAGATCTCCCGAAGGGATTTCCAGAAACAACCAGCATCTGAAAATTCAGTGCAACCCCTAAGTCGAACATCACCCTACCTTGAGCCCTCTGGTCAGCATACACCAAATCTGCAAGGTGTAGTCACACGAGCACATGCGGACGTGCGCATGAATAGTTCCAATCCCAAAATGCAAAATCCAATATAAACACGAAATGCACCAACCCGAAAACATATCTACATCTGCACCATCAGCGTCCCGTTAGACAACCCATCCGCCTGGAATCGGTTTGGTACCACAACCTTGTCGAGGATGGACCGAATCACCTTGCAAGGAAACAACAACCATTGTCCGGTTGCTCGCGATGCAGAAGTTATAGGCTCAGGATTTCCGGATTTGATCCTTCCCACATCCAAGCCCGACCGGCATCTCCACCAGTTATATAGCCGAAAGCAACCTAGCAGGTGAGTTATATAGCTGAAAAATCGAGATGTCACACCTCCCAGACTCGGACCCGACAGGTGCAGTCGAGAAGTTATGCAACCGCAAGCAACATCGTCTGGAGAGTTATATAGCTGGGATGTTGAGATGGGGCACCTTGTATATCTAGACCTCCTTCCCTTTTTTTGTGCAGTTCCCGGAAGCTTGATGCTACCTGCGGATTCCTTCCGGGACATCTACAAAGATAGAAAAAAGGGAAAAGGAGTGGCTCCAAAAGGAAACGATCAAAGATGTGTTGAAACAAGAGGCACAGCCTCCTCAACGCATCCTTGGTCATTTCTTCTCGCAACTTGTCCCTTTCTCCGGCTTATAATTCGATGGAACCCAAAGCATGGTTCAAATGATTGCGAACGCATTGGTCCGCTGACACTGAGGAGGAAACTACTCAGGATGCAACCCTGTGTGCGCTACTGCTTTTCAAACCGGATCAATACCCTGAAGGTGTAAGAGCTGTTTGATCATAGCCATAGCTCATCCCATCACATTGTTCGAGACGGGTCATGTTGCTTACGTGGCTCGACCCGCACGTGGGTGTATCGCACGTGCCATGATCGATTTTCATCGACTCCTCGCGCTCCTCTTGAAAAATCGTGACCAGCACTCTGCACGGGAGCCGTATAATTCGAATCGCTGGTAAACCACTCGGCGCCAGTCCTGATGCCCGAATGCAACTACCGAATGATGCGGAAGATCTCAACCTTCCGCATCATGCAGCAGTTGGACTCAAACACCAAGGCTGGTGCGTGCTCGCTCCAGCAGTCTGGAGATCTGATGTTACCTGCTGATTCCCCGAATCAACAGATAGCACCAGCTCTCCACATCTGATTTCCAGAAACAATGCAGGTGCTATTAGAGATTTGATCCTTGACACCAGCGCAGATCAACTCGCCAAAGCTTTGTGGCCAGAGCGGAAATTGCATTCCGGCCACTTAAACACTCTTGGTTTCGGATTTGTACTCGTCAAACTATGGAGGTGCCATCCCAGCAGCACAAAACCCTTGCGCCACTGAATTGGCACAGCCATGGCTTGCAGTCAACTCCCACTTTATGACACCGCAGACTATGCAGGCAGCCACCCCGGACCTCACATAATTTGTCTCGATGATATCATCAAGATGGCCATCAGCCAAAAGTGTGTCTCCTGACGGCGAAGAAGTTTCAGAAATTGAAAAACTAAACTCGA
Organism: Siderastrea radians; assembly: GCA_964017195.1. NCBI lineage: Eukaryota > Metazoa > Cnidaria > Anthozoa > Scleractinia > Rhizangiidae > Siderastrea > Siderastrea radians. Next base: position 22,975 of record CAXHKT010000072.1, read on the forward strand.
TGATATCAGCAAGATGGCCATCAGCCAAAAGTGTGTCAAACAAAAAAGCCTTCATGACACCGCCATTCTGGTGCTGCGTTACCCACAACTGCAATTTGCACTTGTGGGTGCTGCAGCACAAGATGGCCATCAGCCAAAAGTGCATCTGGGACCTTTCATGGGAGTCACAAAAGGAGATGATCAAGGATGCGTTAAGACAGGAGGCCTAGCCTCCTCAACGCATCCTTGGTCATCGCCGCTTGCAACGACCAGGTATGGTGCCGGATAGCACGGGAACTCGAACAAGTAACCGCAATCGCTTCCTTCACACTGTCGAGAAAAGCTACGACACCGTCCTTATGTAGAGACACGCACGATGGCGATAAAACTCGAAGCACCGACCACTAGCGTTTCCTCTTCGGCGTGCGTTGGATTGTGCTGCGTTTCAGCTGCAAGACGGTCCTCATGTAAAGGCATGCACAGACACCACTGCCATAGCTCACCCTCGCACGATTTTCGGCGAGATCATGTTGCCCTCCCACGTGGTGATATCATCACTTCCAGTGCCCATAGCTATAAGTCACCTTCATCCGATCATGGTCATAGCTCATCCCATCACATTGTTCAAGACGGGTCATGTTGCCAGGTGGCTCGACCCGCACGTGGGTGTATCGCACGTGCCATGATCGATTTTCATCGACTCCTCGCGCTCGTCTTGGAAAATCGTGGCCAGCAGCACTCTGCACGGGAGCCGTATAATTCGAATCGCTGGTAAACCACTCGGCGCCAGTCCTGATGCCGGACTCCCATTACCAAAACGATGCGGAAGATCTCAACCTTCCGCATCACGCAGTAGTCGGAGTCAATCACCAAGGCTGATGGGTGCTTCCTCCAGCAGTACACGGTGCACCATCACTTCCAGAGAGAATCGGCAGGCAGCGTCAGATCTCCAGGAGCGATTTCCGGAAACAATCGGCATGTGGAAATTCAGTGCAACCCCGAAGTCGAACATCACGCGACCTTGAGCCTTCTGGCCAGCATACATCAAATCCGCAGGGTGCAATCACCAAGCTTCCGAAACCGAACGGGGCACACGACTGGGGCTTGATCGTTGAAAACAGTGTGCAGAGCACCAACATGTATCGAGTAATAGCCATGCCCTATCTCACGAATTGAACGCATCTAAACCACAGACTATCATCACACGTGAGCTTCCACGTCCTTGCCCCGCTTCTTGACACAACGCGCCACCCCAAAAGTTATATAGCTGAAAGCAACCTAGCAGGTGAGTTATATAGCTGAAAAATTTGAAATGCAACCCTTCCCAGACTCCCACCTGATAGGTGGCTCCAGGAATCAAAGAACTGCAGGCATCGTCCCTTAGATCAACAAGAATCCCTCCAGACATCATTTTTTTTTCAGTCAGTCCCCCGAAGCTTGATGCTACCTGCTGATTCCTTCCGGGGCAGCTAGCCGAAAAAATTGAAATGCAACCCTTCCCAGACTCCCACCTGATAGGTAGCTCCAGGAGATATATAACCACGGGCAGCGTCCCTTGGATCGACATAGACATGTTTTTTTTTTTTGGGTGCTGGCATGTATCGAGTAATGGCCATTGCCAAAAACGCGACTTGGACGCTTCTAAATCACAAACTATCACCACGCCCGAGCTTCGACCTCCTTGCCGCGCTTCTTAACACAACAGGTCACCCCAAAAGTTATATAGCTGAAAACAACCTAGCAGGTGAGTTATATAGCTGAAAAACTTGAAATGCAACCCCTCCCAGACTCCCACCTGATAGGTGGCTCCAGGAGTCATATAACCGCAAGCATCGTCCCTTAGATCAACAAGAATCCCTCCAGACATTTTTTTTTTTCAGTCAGTCCCCGGAAGCTTGATGCTACCTGCTGATTCCTTCTGGGGCAGCTGCATCTAGAATCTAGGCCCAACAGAGACTTCAAAAGTCATGTAGCCAAAACCAACGCAGCTGAAAGGTTACATGGCCGAAATACCCGAATGGAATTCACGAACAGTTTCCACTCAAATGACCAGTTCCCATTTTAACGATTCGCTTAGGAGCGGACAGGCAAGCGACGTCAGCATCCACGAGAAGCCGACACGTGAGATCACCTGGCTTCGGTAGATCTCAGAGAGACCGCAGGCATCCAACGCAACACGCGCAAGATGTACTGACAGGGAAATGCGCCCAAAGCCCTTTTCGTTTCTTCTGTTGCATCGGTATGTTGTTAAGGTCGACCCAGTGGGTAACCAGCATGTTCACAAAGCAAAGAAACCTTGTTTCGAAAGAAGACAATGTAACCCTTTTTCCTCGGAGTCCGATATGGTTTTGTCACCAAATTATTGATTTATACATTGCCCCAGAGCATAAGTGCAGCTCTTGTCTGCATGGTCAGAGACGCCACATCTTGCGCCCGTGTGTCAGAATTCCACAAAACATCTAATCGCATTCTTTGCAGATCTTGGTAAATTGGAAATACAGCAAGTGGTAGGCGATGTCTTTCAGCCAATCCTCGAAGCCCTGCCAAGCACTCGTCCACAGCGGCAAGTGAGCTTTCGCGCCAGCTGTTTTCGCGGTCAGAGCTCCCCGGGCTCGGCGGAGATCTCCTAACCAGGTATCTAATAGCATCGTCGCGATGCCCTTCGTGTTGCATTCTGCGAAACAACGTTGGCAAGGGCCAGCAACGCATGGCGCTATCTAGACGTTCTCGAAAGACTAGAAGAACAGTACCATCGTCTAACCGGAAGGATCGAACGCCTTCCACTTCCATGCCGCACACTCTCTACTTTTTCAAAATGACTTTAATAATATATAATTACATATAACATGTGAACAATTTCCAGTCACCACGCATAAACAGTATGCATACGAGCTATCACAAGAGGTGTGCACCATAACTTTCACAGAGAATCGGCAGGCAGCGTCAAATCTGGAGATTGTTTTCCCAGAAACAAACAGCGGATGGCATCAAGTCTCTGACACCGAACAGGGCACACGACGCGGGCTTGATCTCTGAAATCAGCGTGCCCCGCACCGACATGTATCAAGCAATAGTCATTCCCTATCTCACAAATTGAACGCATCCAAACCACAAACTATCATCACACGTGAGCTTCGACGTCCTTGCCTCCCTTCTTAACACAACGGGTCACCCCAAAAGTTATATAGCTGAAACCAACCTAGCAGGTGAGTTATATAGCTGAAAAACTTGAAATGCAACCCTTCCCAGACTCCCACCTGATAGGTGACTCCAGGAGTCATATAACCGCAGGCATCGTGCCTTAGATCAACAAGAATCCCTCCAGACATATTTTTTTTTTTCAGTCAGTCCCCGGAAGCTTGATGCTACCTGCTGATTTCTTCCGGGGCAGCTACATCTAGGCCCAGTAGAGACTTCAAGAGTCATGTAGCCAGAACCAACGCGGCTGAAAGACTACATGGCCGAGATATCCGAATCGAATTCATGAATTGTTTCCACTCAAATGATCAGTTGCCATTTAAACGATTCGCTCAGGAGGGGACGATCAAACGGCTTCCGCATCGACAAGAAACCGACACGTGAGATCACCTGGCTCCAGTACCAGATCTCAGAGAAGCTGCAAGCATCCAACGCAACACACGTAAAAATGTACCAACAGGAAAATGCGCCCAAAGCCTCTTGTTTTCTTGTGTCGCAACGGTGTATCTACTCGGAACCATCCCAATGCACCGGGCTTCGCATTCACGACGTTTCCAAAAGGTCGCCCGATCCCGTGAAACTGACCACACGTCAATTACACGGGGTCAGTGACCTTTTGGAAAGTCGGCGATGAGAAACATGATGCAGTGGGCGACCAAATCCGATTGGCGCACAAGCTAATTCGACTGGCATGAGATAGGAGCGAGCCAAATTCGGCCCGGAGTTGACCCTTGCACTTGCACCATTTTGGAAGTGTTACAACAACGACAAGCAAAGTCTGTACAGCAACGACAATAGACGTCTCTGCTGCTCTACGCGGACAGGCATGTAACCAGCCTCTTCGTTGCTGATCACTGCGTCACGAGCTGTATGCAAATGAGATCAACTGTGCGCATTGTGGCGCGTGATGTTTGTATCGGGCCGGGGGATCTTGACCCAATATTCCTTGCCCTTGTATGAACAGGCATTGTATGAACAGACACCGGCACTAGCTCGGGCTTTTCTGAAGGAGGTGCTGGGAACACGGAATCTTCATCCCACGATGTTCCCCTTCCACTCAGACAAGGCTACGCCCCCTGGGGACCAATGATGAGCATTTTGACACCATCACTGGTGGCACGAGCATGGAGCCAGACGCAGTCGAGTGGTGCAGTGTCCGTCGAGAGCACACACGGATATACCGAAAGCCCCCAGCCATTGGACTGATCAGATCATAGCCATAGCTCATCCCGTCACATCGTTCGAGGCGGGTCATGTTGCTACGTGGCTCGACCCGCACGTGGGCGTATCGCACGTGCCATGATCTATTTCATCGACTCCTCGCGCTCGTCTTCAAAGAAAAATGTGGCCAGCGCTCTGCACGGGAGCCGCATAGTTTCAATTGCTGGTAAACCACACATCACCAGCCCAAGCACCCGAATCCCATTACCAGAATGATGCGGAAGATCCGAACCCTCCGCATCATGCAGCGGTCGGACTCGACCACCAAGGCTAGTGAGTGCGCCTGTTGCATAGATGGCGAACCTCTCCTGTTTATGCAAATGTCCACACATGAGTTGAACATCGATCAGGTCCATGGAAAATCGCAATAGAACTTACGCGACTGATGCGAACTGTCTTGGGGAAAACTGGAGACGCTCACCAACCCCAGCAGCGAATCACTTCTAGCGTCTATAGCTCATCTTTCTTCGATCGTGGCCAAAGCTCACCCCGGCACATTGTTCGAGACGGGTCGTGTTGCTTACGTGGCTCGACCCGCACGTGGGCCCATCGCACGTGCCATGATCCAGTTCATCGACTCCTCGCGCTCGTCTTCAAAAAAAAAATGTGGCCAGCACTCTGCACGGGAGCCGTATAGCTTCAATTACTGGTAAACCACTCGGCGCCAGTCTTGGTGTCTGAGTCCCACGACCAGTTGATGTTGAAGATCCAAATCTTCAACCTCAATTGGTAATTGAACCCAAGCACCAAGCCTGGCGCGAAGCTGCCAGAGGTTATGAAATGCGGCGGAAAGTATCACAGCATCGAGAATCGACGTCTGTGCTGCTTCATGCGAATGTAGGCATGCAACCGGCTTCTTCTTCGCCAACAGTAGCGATCTGAACAGTATTTTGACCAGTCCAAATACGGAGAGCATCCAACTTTTCTTCCCCGTCTCCGAACGCCGTATCCGAAAGCATCGGCGCACTTGGATGGAGTTTGCCAGATCGCATTGAATACTTGGACCGATTAGATCACGGCCATAACTCATCCCATCACATTGTTCGAGACGGGTCATGTTGCTATGTGGCTCGACCCGCACGTGGGCGTATCGCACGTGCCATGATCCGTTTCATCGACTCCTCGCGCTCGTCTTGAAAAACCAAATGTGGCCGGCACTCTGCACGGGAGCCGTCTAGTTTCAATTGCCGATAAACCACACGTCACCAGCCTCCGCACCTGAATCCCACTACCGGATGATGGTGCAGATCCAAACCTTCGCCATCATACAGCAGTCGGACTCAACTACCCAGGCTAGTGAGTGCTCCCTCCAGCAGCGGGCAATGTACCATAACCCTCAGAGAGCATCGGCAGGTAGCGTCAGATCTCCGGGTATGATTTCGAGAAAAAAAAAAAGAAACAAGCAGCAAGCAGCGGCAACAAGCCTCTGAAACCGGGCAGACAACACGACGGTGACTTGATCCTTGAAACTTCGTGTGCACCACATCAACAAGGTACAGACATGCATCGAGTAATAGCGATTCCTAAAAATGCGAGGGCCAAATCAAATGCACGGTTCGTATCATGTCTCAACAAGCACAGCTCGAGCTGACAGAATCCCCTTTGGAGTTCAAAACACGAATGCACACGACCCACCGTCCCCCTTTTTTTTCCCCAAAGCTTACACCGAAAAGCGACCTGCACACTGCATATGAGGTCGCCTCTTTTGGTCATCCTACACGGGTGTACCATCTTATCTGGATCCCAAGAAAAAAAACAAAATGTACAACCAGATGCATCGAATCGGGGCCCGTCTTGGACAGGCTCCCCAGTCGTTTTAGAAAGGCGTCCCAATTTCCGAACAATCCGACTGCCATGCAGCTACACACGAACGGTGACTATAATGTGAATGTCGCCGTTTCCATCGATGACGAGTTCCTCATCCCTCTCCGCTCGGTCAGGCTCGCTCCCAGATTGCATACGTAGTGGCTACCCACGCAACCTCGAAGCGAGCCTCAGCAAGCGAGGGGGGCACGCCGTGTGATCACATTCCATTTTGAGTGTCTTCCAGGTCAAGTCATAACAACTCATCAAGTCACATCTTGCTTCAGATTGCTTCACATCCTGCCGTCTAGCCCACACGCTGACCATCGAGCGATGGGAGGGGAAAGATGATGCGCACAGGCTCGGTGGAATTGATACGTCCGGAGGGTCGGTGACTGAATACACCACACAAACGACGCCATCATCCGGATGCTGACTTCCATGAACATGACCGAGAGCTTCTAGGACACGACCGGGCACCGCTTCGACACTGTTGCGGCACGTTGGATCACGACCATAACTCACCCCGTCACATTGTGCAAGACGGGTCCTGTTGCTACGCGGCTCGACCCGCATGTGGGTGTATCGCACATGCCGTGATCCATTTTTTGGACTCCTTGCGCTCGTCTCGAATAATTGTGGCCAGCACTCTGCACAGGAGCCCTATATAGTTTGAATTGCTGGTTAACCACTCCTGTCCCCACAAACGTAGAGCCTGGGAGTCGAAAAGGCAATACACAGGATTTCTATGTGTTGCTTCTTCAACTCCCAGACACCGCGTTGACAGGGACCGGATCTTGTCATCATCACACAACTCGTAGAGCAGATTTTCCCAACGCTAGTGGCTCGACCCGCACGTGGGTGTGTCGCACGTGCCATGATGTCACCATTCCTCCTAAGAATTGCGCGGTTTGGTCAATTCCCCGTTGTGGGGGTCCCCATGCACATGTCGTTCCAGGTGGTGGGTGATGCGCTGATATCACAGCAGAACCACGTGTTTCTCGCGGTGGCACTTTTGCAAAGCCCGCCATTTTGGATGCAAATGAAGCACGCAGCGTTCCCATATGCAGGGGCCTCTAGTGATGTTCTCGTCCTCATCAGAGGCAAAAAGCAGAAGAGGATCGTGCGTCGAATGGACTAATAGTAGCTCACCCTGGCACCCGGCAGGTCTTGTTGCTACAACCGTGGTCGACTCCTTGCGCTCGTCTTGAATTGTCGTGGCCAGCACTCTGCACAGGAGCCGTTTCAACAACTTGCTGCTTAACCACTCCTGTCTCCACGAATGTAAAGCCTGGGAGTTCCAAAGAGCGACCCACAGGATTTCTGTGCATCGATCCTTGAACTCCCAGGCACCACGTTGATGGAGACGAAATCATTCAGGGTCATTTCCGGCGAGCATCAGCAGGTGGCATCAACTCCCCGGATCGCCTTTCAAAAAAACGAAACGGCTTGATCCTTCAAATCAGCACGCGGATCGATGTTTGTAAACGTAACGCTCAAAAAAAAATCAATCGCTCGGCATGACAGCACTTCACACACCACGTTCCGCCTGAACATGAAGCGCCGGCATCTGCAAACGAACAATGAAGAGAGTCGCCTGGCAAGTACACCAAGCCCACCCTTAAAAAAAATCAATCACTCGGCATGACAACACTTCACACACCACGTTCCGCCTGAACATGAAGCGCCGGCATCTGCAAACGAACAATGAAGAGAGTCGCCTGGCAAGTACACCAAGCCCACCCTTCAAAAAAAAAAAAATCAATCGCTCGGCATGACAGCGCTTCACACACCACGTTCCGCCTGAACATGCAGCGCCGGCGCCTGCAAACGAACAGTGAAGAGAGTCGCCTGGCAAGTACACCAACCCCACCCAGGTGCCGTGCACCATGTCATGCAAACATCCAGGACAAAGTTCAAAAAGACACGAAAAAAAAAAGTTATTGCAAAGGTCAGGGTCACCAGCTCACAGAAGACCACGATGTAAACCTCCGATAGCACGGTTGATCATGGGTAGAATCAGAAAGCAACGGAGATAAACAACCAGGCAGCTGAAAAATTGCTCACCCGGCACACCTCGGGTCTTTTTAGCACATCTCGCAGACGGAGTTAGCCTTGTCTCGGCGCCCGTGTACAAAATTTATACACACGAGCCGAAAACAAGACGGATCCTGCCTGCATTTGCAAACTCCGTGAAAGCGCTGCTTGGTCCCATGACTGAAAATCGAATAGGCGAATTGCTTAGGTTGTCAAATCGGAGCTTCAAATAAGCCTGCGTTACTTATTAGCACTGCCTGATCCACAGCGTCAATCCGCGTGTGTTTCCCACGCGATCAAGAGGTACGCCAATTTTCGATGGCGACGCCGTTCATAGTAGCTCACCCTGGCACGCGGCAGGTCTTGTTGCTACAACCGTGGTCGACTCCTTGCGCTCGTCTTGAATTGTCGTGGCCAGCACTCTGCACAGGAGCCGTTTCAACAACTTGCTGCTTAACCACTCCTGTCTCCACGAATGTAAAGCCTGGGAGTTCCAAAGAGCGACCCACAGGATTTCTGTGCATCGATCCTTGAACTCCCAGGCACCACCTTCATGGGGACAAAACAATTGAAAACAATTGAAAAAAAAATCATCTCCATCCGGCGAGAATCCACAGGTGGCATCAAATCTCCAGATGTGATTTTCGGACACGATCATCAGGTCCCATGAAGCCAAACGGTCCAATCCTTTGATCCGTGCCCTTCACGCCATATTAGCCAGCGAGACTCTTTTGAGAAATCCACGAGAAAACATCGAAGGTCTTCCGTGCATGCTGCATCTGATGACTAATTTTGAAGACTCGCTGGCCGTGCCACGTTGTCCGAGTTCTCGATGGGAAGCCGAAGAACGTGACATGACCCGCAGATCTTCAAAACTCGACAATCGGCTGCAGACAACCTTTGAAGGCCCATGGGCCACCAGAACCCGAGACGCCCAGTTTGTCAGAAGTTCCACATGGAAATGTGGCAAATAGGTTGTCTCTGGTTCGCTTTCCATCCAACCTCCATCGCTTCTTTCAACTACTGTAGATCTGTCGACTCCCTCGAAGGAATTCTGCCTCTAGACAAAATCCGTATCTGGGATTTTGTCTAGAGGCAGTGTTCCCAACGGGTCATGTTGCTACGTCATGATCCATTTTCATCGACTCCTCGCGCTCGTCTCCAAACAAATCGTGGCCAGCACTCTGCACGGAAGCCATATAGTTTGAACTGCTGGTAAACCACTCGACACCAGCCTTGGAGCCCGAGTCCCACTCCTGCATGATGGTGAAGATCCGAACCTTCTGCATCATCCCGTAGTCGGACTCAACCGCCAAGGCTGCTGGGTGCTTGCATGTGCAGTAAGAAGGCGCTTGGATCTGTTCTCGAAATAACAGATCACCATCGGCACTGCGAATGTCACAGAAGTCCCGAATCGAAGCGTGAGCGTGCCCAGTGGGCGCAACATTCCAAAGGCCCCAAGAACCTTCGGTATGATAGTTTCGACGAAACTAAAGCATGCCTGTGCTGACTGATGTCCGCTTCCAAAAATCGCCCTTGGATCTAGCTGGTCGGATGAAAGTAAACTATAATCCACAGCCCGCCATCGAATCCTGGTCACCGAACCAAATGGATAAAATTTGGACCGATCAGATCACGGCTATAGCTCAACCCGTCACATTGTTCAAGACGGATCATGTTGCTAATGGCTCGACCCGCACGTGGGTGTATCGCACATGCCATGATCCATTTTTCCGACTCCTTGCGCTCGTCTCGAATAATTGTGGCCAGCACTCTGCACAGGAGCCGTCTCAAAACATTGCTGGTTTGCCACTCTCGTCTCCATCAACATGATCGTCGCGAATCAAACCATCGGCGCACAGCATGCCTGTGGGCCGATCTTTTCCTTCCCAGCGATCACCTTCATGTAACGAAGCCAACAATACCATTCCAATGAAAGACCGCATCGCTCGAAATCGTTCTCCATCCGAACATGGAGCCTTCCAGAGAGAATCAGCAGGTAGCCTCAAATCTCATTCCAGATCCCAGTCGGTGGGAAAAAAAAAATAAACATACAAAAGGGTTCGATCCTTCAAACTGAGATCCGAAGGTAAGTTTCTGAATGCAAGCAGTCATGCCAAAACACAGAAAGGGGAAAATGCAAACCCGTGCAGGCCCTGGCCCGGTAAAACAAAATTTCCCACAGCACGTTCCGCCTCCATCTGTGGCACCAACATGTGCCAAACTCGCCTGGCTCAAACAAACAAAAGTTACTCAGATGTCACATACACTGATCTAACACTTCAGACACCCATGAAACGGTAGAGAACGGCAAATCGACATGAAGGGGAGTATCACCCCAGAAGGGTCACAATAACACCGTAGAAACATATTCCAGACGCGCCGGTTTCTCTTCCAAGCGTTCATAGAAAGATCAGCAGCAACATCAACAACTCCCTCTTTCTTCCCCGCGTGCTTTTTTTTTCCCTGGACGGTCTGAAGTACGATGGCTCTTGCACGTCGTCACATTAATGGAGTACGCACATAAAAAAAAAATAACGGCAGAGAGTTGCAAGTCCGCAGGAAGCATCGAAACAACACCAATCTGCAACACGGCGATCATTGATCCACCACTCCATTCTTCTCCACGTGTTTTTTCTTGGCGCTCTAAAGTATGACGACCGGTGCGCATCGCCGCAGCAATGCAACATGCGCATAAATATCAAAAAGACACGGCAGAGGAGTTGCAAGTCCGCAGGAAGCATCGAAACCCCTCCAGTCCGCATCACAGCGACTGTTGTAAATGAAGAGGTCGCATCAATATTTAGCCAGGCTGGCGTTCTGGTGGATATTTGGCACGAGGTCGCGGGACGTAAGGCGGCTCACCCAACGGCGGACGTTCAAAGCCCGCAGGTGGTGCCTTCCGAAGAGCTTGGGGCCTTGGCACGGGACCCGACTTGAAAAATTCTGGCAGACAGCCATCGTGGAATTGTTCGAAGTCAGGGCGATTGTTGGATATCTCCTTCCGATCCACTTCACTCGGATGATCGTCGAACCATTTCATTGCGGCTATCACGGCCTCTTCGGCGAGGAGATACGCCTGTCCAGAAACTTTTATGCACTCCTGTTTTTCATTCTTATCCTGGATCGCGTCGAACATGTGACCATTCTTGTCGGGATGTAGCATGATGCGCAAAGCCTTTTGCCGTTGTGCAATTGAATCTCTAGTGAAGGCCATCGGCAGTTGTAAAGCAAAATACCAACCCTGCTCCACACCACAAAAATTCTCCACACAATGCAGCAGTCTGACCGTCCGGATGAGATCCCGTTTTTTACATTCCACATCATCACCTTGTCCCGATGCTCCATGACGTTGCGCAGCAGTAGAAGATGCCTTTGGTGGCGGCGAAGATGGCTTGACCTCTGGTGGCACGCCTTCCGGGTAGAGTGAAAATTTTTTCTCTATAGTACAACCGTTGCTGTATGGCTGCGCATCCCGCGTGGGTACAGCTTGCTTGGGTCCACTTTGCGAACTCGGAGGTGGCGGTGGCGGTGCCTTTCTCGAAGCCGGAGGCCATTTTGGCGACGCCTTTCTTTTCTGTTCAGGTGATGCTTCTCCAGTACCATCTGGTGGACGCGGTTGAGATGGATACCCGGCCACGTCCCCATCACTGCCTGGCTGTGCACTCCCACTAGGCACTTCCGATGCATCTCGCCGAGATTCTGTTTCCGGCCGTGGATTTCCAAACCGTAGATCGCGAGCCGTTTCTCGCTCCCGCAGAACCCGACCTGCTGCTATAATGAGCTCAGTGAGCTGTGCTGACGTGAAGTCCTCCAGATCCAGCTCCAGTGAACCTTCCATGTCACACCAGACCAGATGTTGAACGTAGTGAGTGACAACTCCGCGTGCGCCAACCAAAACCTGACCCCTTGACGATCCACGCCTTGACAGCAGGTAACCTCAAATCTCCAGATAGCGACGAGGCTCCGGGGAAAACATGGCCCGACGCGCACAATGCCACCTTGAGCCTTCTGGTCGGTGTAGACCAAATCTTCGGGTCGCAATCACATGAGCACATGTGGACATGCAATTGAATAGCTCTAGTCCCGAATGCTAATTCCAATATTAGCCAAAAATTTGTTACCCCGAGAATATCAACCCGCACCGTCAACATTCTTCCAGGAATCCCACCCGCCTCCAATTGGTTTGGCAACACAACCTGGTCGAGGATGGACCGCATCAACTTCTTGAAAAACAACAACCGATCTCGGGTCGTTTGCAACGCAGAACGTATAGACTCCGCATTTTCAAACTTGACCCCTTCCACATCCAAGCCTCCCAGGCGGCTCCACGAGTCATATAGCCGAAAGCAACCTGGCCAGATGGTTCTTAACCAGAATGTGGAGATCCAATCACAAACGGTCAACAAGTCCAGTCCCAACGGGTACCTCTCAAAGTTATATAGCCGAAAGCAACCTCGCCAGAGTGTTATATAGCTGACATATTGAAATGCAACTCACCGTACACCCAGACCTCCTTTCCCTTTTTTGGCCAGTTCCCGGAAGCTTGAAGCCACCTGCTGATTCCTTCCGAGACATCTACATCTAGGCCCAGCAGAGACTTCAACAACCGTGTAACCAAAGGCGGCGCAACTGGATCCGCCATTTTCAGTCCCACTCTCCCAAAAAAAAAAATCAGTCTCATACACCGCCACCGTTGCCCATCACTCGAACGGAGGATGTACACTCAGCATTATTCACAGAGAGGATCCGCAGGTAGCATCACATCTCAGGATAGCATTCCAATTCCCTTTGAAAACACGATGAAATTGACGTTGGCAGCCCATTTTCGGAATCCGACACACGCACTCTCCCATGCATGCCAGACATAAGAAGCTCATGAGTTCATCGCCTCAGGACCGTCCGACGCTTCCGACTCATCCGTGTAACCGCTGGGATCGTAAGTGTCTTGAACGAATCCGCCCGTGTGACGATCGTTCAACTCCTCACTGATGGCTTGCAAAAGCACCAGCAGCTGTGCCAACGTGAGCCGCCTCAACTGGCTCAGGATCCCGTGTAAGATAATGTCTGCAGGACGTGAACCGTCCATATAGCAAGCACCAACTTAGAGCCTCCACTCGCAGTCAACCAAGTTTGGCCCGGGACGCGGTGATGGACTTATTCTCCACGGTATCACGCACGGTTCGAATGGATCATGGCATCTTAAAGGTGCTGCAGGATGCAATCATCAGACGACCCCCCGAGTTGGTGAGAAGATGACCCTTTGCAATCGACTGGAAAAAACGAGAAAGAAACGACGGCAATTCCCGGCTAAAGTGCACCCAGCAAGCACCGTAAAAAAAAAAAACAACAACAACAACGTGTCCCTCCTCACCTCTGCGCGCAAGGAAGCGATCCACCTGGACGCCCATCAGAGAACTACCTGACAGGCAGACACACTGAAATTGAGGCACACATCGAGAAGGCTCATTGATCTCCTGGCCCACAACAATATCTCATGGAAGCATTTGATGACAGAGCCACAGCATTGATCACAAAGGGCGTGTTTTGACATGTTTCGTCTCCTTTCTCTAAGCATATACGGTCCAAGCCGCGCCCATCGTAAGCTTCGCGAATGGAGCTAGACACTCGCTCCAAACCCATGCGACTGGAACTGCGAAACAACAGATCGCATACATAATTTGCCTTTCAATGATGTGTTTTTCAATATTGACAACACAAACGAACCGAAGAATTTTCTTTCAAACAGATCCAGTCTGCGGCAAAATGTGCGTTGGCGGCATCAACAACGCTGAAACAAAATGATAGAGTCGCCAGTCCGCAAGTTGCATCGAAGCGACTCCGGTCTCACTATCCGGTGGTTAAGAGATGATTCCAGCACGTGCGATAGCCACACGTGCAAGATAAGCCATACAGCAGCATGATCCGGCTCGGCCAATGTGCCAGGAAGAGCTGCAAGCGACCCCTCCCTGTCTCACGGCGACTGTCGTAAATCCGCAGGTCGCATCAATACAACTTCAGTCGTCCGTGCAACAAGCCTCATCCCATGGCCGCATCATCGGTCTGCGAGGGCTCCGGCAAAGTGCCACTCCACGCCAACGACTCACGCGCACCGTCTGGCATCTGATCTTTCAAAGAGTGGAGCCTTTTCACGGGGGTCCAGTTCCGATCATAACACACAGCGTCCTTTGTCTCCAATTCCAACGCGGCAACCCGCTTGAAATAGTCCACGACCTGGTCGACTCCTTCTTGCTTCACTGGGACATGCCACAGCACGTTCCACTCAGACGTCTGGTCCGTCTGTGAAAGGACCACCACGTGCATATCTCCAACGCGGCACTGAAACATCCAATTCACAATGGACACGGGCCCGGCGGCTCTCAGCTTGACTTGTGTCGGGTTTGTTTGGCCCGACAGCACACAATCGAAAGATCTCTTGACTCGCATGGCCGCCTGGCTGCTCTGGTCATGCGACAGTGCTTCGTTGTCCGGAAGCACCACTTCATTGACCCGCACCAGCGCACGGATGAAGTTCGCGTCCAACACATTTCCACCACTCTCTTTGGAGACACAAATCATTCCCAAATGAAGATCCGCCACCACGTTCCGCAGTGCCACCACGGGACAGCCATCATTCAGGCGGCAATGTGGAAATTTCATGTGGCTGTGCTTCCACGCCAAGATGAAGAACGAAGGCTGTAGCTTCAGACATGCCCGCATGTCGCGGCATTCTAACTCCATCACCTGCTGAAAGTCATTTTCTTTGAACGTGAAGCGACAGAGCCACTGGGCGTTGCGGAACATGTCCCGCACCCTCTGCCGAAGCGCCTTGTCATCCACAAGACTCTCCTGATCCAATTCCACTTCCATCTCCTTCGCAATGCGTAGCATCATGTCATGATATACCATGATGGCGCATTGACTGTTGCCATCCGCAATGGTCAACCTGACCGCCAGACGCCCCTCTTCACCTTCTCCTGGGTGTTTTTGGCACGGCGTCGCTCTCTTGCAACGCTTGCAGGACGGGATCAGCCACTCATCAGTCTCACCTTTGACCGATGATATTCCCAGCACCTGCAAATCGGAGACCTCGAAGACAGTCTCTACCTTCCTCAGGTGTCCTGGAACAATGGCTCCCAACAGGAACTCAGAGTGGCAGGCACTGCATCACAGTTGACCCAATCCCTAGTAGGGATATCCGTCAGCATGCGGACTTCCTCGCCTTCAGCCAAAGAAGCCTTCCTGCGGTAGTCAGCTCACACACACGAGGAGAAAGCAAAAAAAAGAAAACATGAGAAAAATCGCAGACGGATAGAAAAACAATTCGAATAACAACGAGACACCAAAGTTGTCCACATTAACTTTCCTCCGAGCATCAGATCGGACGCGATGTCAGGTGGACAAGCTTGTATGGATGTCCCCCTCCAACTGGTCAGCTCCCACGAAGCAACATCCTTTCTCTTGGTCACCAATACCTGATAAAGCAAGAGCGCCTGCCCTGACGGCTGATTGGCCAACTCGGATGCATGCTCTCCCCAGAAGGAGCACCGCACCTTTGTCTGCCCTTGCTGCACCAGGGCGTTGCAAACCATCGACATCTTCGAGCTGGTCTGCCGCTCAATCGCGCCCGGCTGGTCCACCACCACCACAGATACACAGATCTGTTGTTTGTCTTTGACGCGATCCAAGGCTTCAAGAGGGACCAAGGGGTGGACGGCAGGGACATCCTCCCACGGATCCGCAGAAAGCTTCACCGCCTTAACGTTGAGGCCCAGATGCCCCTTCAGGCGCAGATGATAATGCAGCCTCGATGTTGAATAGCTCGCGGGCTGCTCTTGCACCGTGCCCCCCTGGATGGAGACCAAATCACCAACAGCGCAGAGCTGCATGAGCTTGGTGCCTATCTCCCCCCAGGCTTCGATGTAAAGCACTTCCGTGGGGCTCGAAGTTGCCGCCAAATGCGCCTCCACTTTCTTCTTGACGCCAGAGTCATCCGACTGGCCACCTTTACCAGCCGTTTTGCCTTTCTTGCCTCTGGGTTGCGTTGCGGCCTTGCTGTCGCCTTTGAACTCCTGCATTGTCAGTGTGACAATGCGACCAGCAACAGCCGTGTCCTTATCCCCACGGTACTCCGACGGCTTCAGGACTGGAACACCCGACATTGGTACCACAGGGCCGCTTCCCATCCCGGACCGACGAAACCTCAAAATGCTGCAGGGCAAGATAACTGCAAATCCGAACTTCCACATCGTGCGACACTTGCTACGGAAAGGCATATATAATCCATATTTTACCATCATGTATGCACACCTGCTACACGGCGACGATGCCATCACCATCAGACGCCTCAGCAGCGCGTGTCGCCGGGATGCAAACCACGAAAACGATACACGGATCAGCAACAAGGGAACCATGCGATGCAGCTCATTCCCATCTTTTTTCCGTCCGCAGCACAGTCTTCTGTACCAACATATATCATTCTTTTGAAACAACCGGCTACTTCAGGAATCAGCAGGCAGCCTCAAACCTTTTTGCGCTTCGGGGCAACATTCTCAACCGCATCACTCCACTCCGCCGCTTCCACTCGTCTCTTCAGCGATCGCACCTCTTTCTGCAGATCAGCCATTTGCACCTCCAAACTGTTGCAGCGTTCTACGTAGGATTGCAGCAATACCCACGTCCGCCAGGACCAGCGGTCCAAATAGGCCACGGATGCGGGCAGACTCGTGACGGCGTGCATCGAAACAAGTTTTGAGCCCTGACTGACTTCCGGTATGAAGATGTGCTTTTCCTCTCGGTCAACACTAGCCGTGTTCGAGAGAATCAACTGCACCAACAACAACTCGAGAACAACGCAAAATCGACCAACAACGCGATAGCTCTCTTTTTGAATCCTCCGGGTGTCATCTCTTCCGCCCCAATCAGCAAGCAGCCTCATGGCTAAAAACTTTCTACAGGAACGGCGACATGAACTGGCTCGCATCAACAAGAAGCATCATCCAGTTTTCGCCTCCGAGACACGGGCAAGTATCTGCGGTCGAAAGATACGTTCTTGATCCAGCTCCCATACACGAAGCGCCCACAGGACATGTGGACGGTTTTGCCACTGGTTCAGAGACGGTCGCACGGTCAGCAAACTCTCGATCGACTCATTTCCCCCCCAGAAACTTTGCCACGGAAAATGAGCCACGCACAGAGACCCGCGCTACTCCGGTTGATGCCCGCAAAGCAATGGAACAGGATTCCATGTTCCGGTCCCCCTTGTTTTCCTTCCATATGTTTCGCCAGAGCAACGCACATCTCAGTCCAAGCAGACAAATAGTCCTTGCCCATGATTTCGCAGAAAGGATCAACACCAGGGCGTTTCGTCTTTGGGTCGACCAGATCCAGACAGATCCAATGGATGCCCAATTGTCGAAAAAAGGTATTCCATCCCATCTCAGGCTGACCGCGGATCCTCCGCATTTCCTTTGCACAGAAACTCACCACGCAGTGAATCTTCCCAGCTGCACCGTCCTGAGACAAATCCCGACAGGCGGCAAGACTGCCCAAATGACAGTGCTCCTTCGCCCCCGAGACGGGGCCGTTCAAAGACCGAATAAAGCAACAATCATCGGGCCATTGAGAAATGTCACCGAATCTATAATGGTGCTCGGATACGATCCGATCGAGAGACGGTAATTCCTCTTTGGGCGTGCGAGCGGCTCGACGGATTTCCTCCATTCGATCATCACACCAGGTTGCAATGGAGTCATCATAAGATTTCATCATCGCGTCCCAAAAAATGAAATGGTTTCCACCATTGAGCCCCTGAGCACAACGAGATAAAACATTTCATACACGTTGGATTTATCACATTCACCTAACAACACAAATCTCCACCGTCCAACGGTTCCAAGTGCAGGCCGCGGCAGTGACTGATAATCTGGAACATC
Source organism: Siderastrea radians (assembly GCA_964017195.1). Lineage (NCBI taxonomy): Eukaryota > Metazoa > Cnidaria > Anthozoa > Scleractinia > Rhizangiidae > Siderastrea > Siderastrea radians. The sequence continues at coordinate 41,148 of CAXHKT010000072.1, forward strand.
CCAAAGGAAAAAAAAAAGTAACTAGCGAAAAAAGCGATTCAGACACAACCAATCACTCCAACCGTTTTCTAGTCGAATTACATCACGGGGCGCCAATGTGACACATTTTTGTTTTTTCCGGGAGCCGGTCGTAACACCACCATCTCGAGAACACTCACCCAGTCGTCCCACGCGATGTCCGTCAGCAAGCAGCATCGAAGACTCGCACCACTTTGGGACTATTTCCTGTACATCAAAGTACTGATTCCTACGGTTGCTAGCACATGGGGTTACCTGAATCTAGACCCATATTCCACAATTCGTGACATCTCGGCCCTCATTCATACGCACCCGAAAAACCCACCTATCCTGTCTCGGATTGACATGATTTCGGCCGATTATGTCGGCGATGCTTGCATCATAAGGCATCACCTTGAAATGCCAACCTGTCAGGGCCGGCAGCCACATCTCCAACTGGAAGTGACGGCGAAGCACCGTCAATGAATATTTCTCTTGGAGCACCCTTTCGACATGTCGCTTCACGGTGTCAATTTCAAAGGTGCCAAGAAACTCCGCGCAGTCGAACCGAAATTCGAGAAATGCATCTTTTCATCCAGATCATCTAGATCAACCTGAATCACTGCAGTGGATCCGACGTAAACTCCAGCTTTCCTACCCCGCGGGCCACTTCCAGGTTCAAATCGGACTGGGGCCTTCACCGTGACAGCAGAAGAACCGTTCCTTGCCTTGAAAGATCTTGGCTCGTCATCCAAGGTCCCTAACCACTCTGCCATTCTCCCGGAGACAACGACGGGATGGTCACGGATCGTTGCAGATTTATTACATCGATGAAGTCTTGAGCACAAATTCATCAAACAACACATGTAACGTTTCCTTTTGTCTCGACTTTCCCTATAGATAATCTGGAAGCCATCCCCGTGGAAAACTTATCAAGACCAAACATTCCCATCGAAAGCATGCACGTGAACGTGAACAATCACGCAACTCAAGACAGGGCACGAGGAGACGCTTCCCTTTTTAGCTCGCAGTGCTGGCAGCGTCGCGTGCAGTCAGTAGACGGTTTAAGCTACTTCCACACAACACACAATGCGCAATGTTAGCAACTCCCATCAATGCCACTCCCGGTCCCGCGCAGCAGGCGAGGTCGGTAAGTAGCTTCCCTCACTTCCGCGCGGCTCGACATGTGGAAATCAGCAGGTCGCATCAATCCCGTTCCCAGCCCGGCAGAACGTGCGGATCTAATAAACATTTCGCCTTGCCGCTCACTTCTTCCTCGCCTTGGTTTCTTCATACAAAGCGCGCAACGCATCGACATCGTACGCATAAAGCGCATCTCCATCCAATGACGCTTTCCCAGGCTCGTCCAGTGAGCTGCACAGCACGGCCAGCCCTGTCGTAACAACATCCACGGCCCCTTTACGAACATCAGACCGCAGCGAAGAAATTCTAAATTTGGAAATCCGACAGAACACGATAGTGTCTTCTGCATCGAAACGGGCATTTTGAATTTTATCGTAAGCAGGCTGTCGAGTGCTAGTGATACCACAGGTATCACGAAGAAATGAAGTCCGTGTTTGAAACATCCGTCCCGCGTGAAGGAAACAATCGCCGACCAAATCAGAATATGATCTCTTTTTTTTGTTCACTCCACCGAGGCGAGTTGGTATCAAGCACAAGTACATAGTGAGCAATTCTGCGGGACCATCGTAGGCAAGTGCCCTCATCAAACCAAGAATGCAAGGTGTCTCGCATTGCTCGGCGATTCTCTGAACGTGCCCTCCCTGATCGGGTCCATTCAAATCACTCACTTTGTCAAACCACGCAACGTTGAGCCGTGGGACATTTTCGGATCTCATAAAACACACCATAAACGTTCTCACCAACCATTGACAGGAATATGATTCTGCGCCGACGAGCATGCCGGGCACCTGATGAAACTGGAAAGACTCGTAAAGGATACAGGCGCGAAAGCCCCATTCTTCCACCGTCGAAGGTGGCCCCAGCTTGATCACAGCAAAAACGGATACATGCAAATCCAGCCAGGAACGAATAGACCGAGTAGCCTGATCGCTGATTTTCTGTAGGCGTACAGCCTTTTCGCTGCTGCCCACAATCAACACCCTGCCCCTTCCCGAGCACCCGATCACGTGTAACTGGCGCAGCAGCACTTGCCAACCGTGTGCATACAGTGGTCCGCCAATTTCTCTGGTTTCTTCTTCCACAGACCTTCCATCCATCGATGAAGCAAACTTCGATAACGCCGCAAACACCTTCTCGACCGAACTCTCGTAATTCTGATGTTTCCAGCACTGCAGAAATACATTCCTCGCAGTGGGCATCTTCAATGCCAAGAACAGCAACAACATACCGTAACAGTGCCTTTTGCAACATATAGATGCCACTTCTGGGTACATCCGGATGGCATCATCCAAATCTGCAGGCAGCGCCCCCCTGTGCGCCAGTCCCCATCTCCATTCGGAAATATTCATACCCGAAAGGAAAAAAGAACAAGGCCCAATAAATCGCTGAACAAAAATCAAGCTCTCGCCTCGAGCCGAACGTTGGCATCTACGCAGCATGAGAAAACGATATCGGACTAAGATAAACAAGAACGCGCACACACGCACATGGACACCTGAGGTACACACCGAAACCAGGTAGAGGCGCCGAGTCCAGAATTCCAAAGCATCACAGCCCCGCACTCATACAGCCCGATCATCGAGATGGAACTCCATTGCCACCCAGGCCTTAGAGGCAGCTCCAAAAGTTATATAGCTGAAAACAACCTAGCCAACATGTTATATAGCTGGAATGTGGAAATGCGATGGAAATAGGAATGCATCCACGTGCAAGCTCGAGACGCGTATCTACAAATGACATGGCCAAAAGCAACCGAAATGGAGAGTTGTATAGTTGAAACGTCGAGATGAAACTTGAACACTTCCTTCCCCATGCAGCTCCCACAGGCAGCCCCAAAAGATATGCACCCAGATCGGCATCCTTCCACACGCAACCCCGACGGACAGGTTCAAAAGTTATACAGCTGAAAGCAACCTGGTTGGAGAGTTATATAGCTGAAATATTCAGACGAGACTCCTTCCAGAGGCGGACCTGACAGGCGGACCTGACAGGCAGCCGGAACAGTTATATAGCTGAAAGCAACCTAGCTCGGACCGTTATAAAGCTGAAATCCCAAGATGCACCTCCTTCTATCATCTAGGCCACTTCTGCGAAGCTCCAGGCTACCTGCGATCCGTTTCCGGAATCCCTGCATCCATCCCAAACCGATCGCCGAGTCAAATTCATATAATGTCCGCTGATTTCAACCATTGGCTCAGGACCGGGCAAGCGACGGGTGCGATCGCCTTGCTTGAGCAGTTCGAAGAAAGATTCCAGCCACGAAACACAACGTACAACGCACCTTCTCCATCCCACCACCAAAATGCAACCCGTTTTCCAGTCTCTGCAAATTAGATCACGTCCGCAACGGAAGATAACACATCACGCGACACATAAAAGGGAGATCCGCAGGTAGCATCAATCCCCTTCTCGAGTCGGCTGCTATTTCAGGAAAAGAAAATCGGCAGGCCGCTTCAGTCCGATTCCCAACCTGAAATCTTTTTTCAAATGTACATTTGACAAATCCGAAGGCGCGGCAGTACATTCGCAAAGATGTGCACGGCGGTTCCCACCAATGCCTCCAGATTTGGTACATCGGGTCGATGCAAACCTTGAAAGCCCCAAGCATTCGAATGGTTCTCAGACTCTGCCTTGGACACGAGAAACCTGTAGATGAGTCTCGTCAAGTCCACTGGTTTGCTAACCTTGTGGAATTTTTCTGAAGAGAAACATTCTCTCACTTCCGGCCCATACCACGGGTCATTGTAAATTTTTTTCGTGTAGAGCTTTGCAAATTTTGCTCGGACCGGTACCTGCACGTCTGCGAGGCCCGTGTTTCTGGTGCAGTCTTCGATCCTCTCGTGAACAAAAGCCATCAACCACCAATACACGTGAAATTGTAACTGGGTACATCTTCGCCGTTTTTCTTGTTTGGTCTCAGGTTGTACCCCGTTCCATGCTCTTCGTGTTCATGTCGAGGGCGCGAGGTAGCGCTCTTCGAAGGACAGAAAAATTTCTACACCCTTCCGAGTCGAATATTGGACTGTATAATCTAGCGAGGTCCTGGGCCTCAGTTCCAGTTCCATATTCAATTCCATACACAACTGAGCCCATCGGTCCATACACAGCTGCGCATCGGATTTTGCCCACAGAGTTTGGGAATCCACTGCCTTTGCGTTCCACGTGCATCCCTCACATTCACCACACAGACGCCACCTTGAGTCGATCCCGGCTCCTCCTTGTGAAAACTCCACCAGCTGACGGTATCTCAAGGCATCTTCTGCGCCAAATTTCTCCGTTGCCTCTCCTTCAAAAAGCCTGCAAAGAAGCACGCCCTCCACCAAAGCCCCTCCATGCTCACATTCAAAGATTTTTCCTTTGATCTGGGGGTTCTAAATGATCCAGGGGTTCTGCTACTTGTGTGATAGCAGCTTCCATGCCCAAGCCACTTGAAGCCATTTGAAGCATGCCTTTTCTGTCACAGGGCTGTGTATGATATGAGTCCAAGCTAGGCAGTCTGGCCTTGTGAGACGTGCAGCCATGCAGCCACTTGAAGCCATTGGAGCCTGTCACTTTAAAACCTTCTGTCTATGAAACATGTCACAGCTGCTGCTTTCTATGATATGTCTGAGCTAGGCTACTCCCTGGCTTTCTACCACAGTTTGTGAAACATCCTTCCCTTACAACCGCTCGTTTTTTCTTGGGCGCTTGTTGGCCATGGGTATGCCATTTGACCATTATTCCCAACAAGTCCAGGTCACTGAAAAACAAAAAAGAAACAAGGGTTTCAGATTAAGACCACAGTTTGTAAGACATCCATGTGCTCAAAAACACAGGGCCAACAATAACTGTTTTTTTCATTTCAATTATGAATTAAAGCCTGCAAAGGATGCGGGATTGAACAATGCAGCAGGATGTGCAAGCTGAACCAGGCTAACTTTTATGCGGAAACAAATCATGGCAGTGGGATGTGTATTCATTTACATGGCTCTCACTGATGGCATTATAATAGTAGGAGGTTTGAATCATTTAGTGTGGCCTGCGACCGCGCAGCACATTTGGGTTCCACAGCAGCTTTTACCAGATGAATTTTGCGGCTGTGACTGAACTGTTCTGCTCTCAAGCATTTTTGCGTTTCAGTGTTTTTTTGGTTCATGGTTGTTTCTATTTTGGGGGGGTTGGCTTTCAGATAATGATAGTTAATAATCTTCCATGCTATCCAGTCGCAATTTTTCAGGTCTGAATCTGACTGCGAAATTGGGAAAGAAAAGGCGCGATCTGGATGTGAAATGAAACCGTTTGGGCAATGTTCCTGTTCCATCCCTCGCCCGGTACTTCATCCGAACCCTTCCCTGACAACAAAGGCTTCTGTGTTGAGCAAGTCTGGTGCCAGTCTTGTGATTTGTACATTTCTTGAGCCCAGAAGGCCATTGTGATGAAAAACGCCACGGTGATGAAGAAACCCCCGGCGATGGACACCAAGGCCAATGTTCTTAACGTTTGACTCGTTTGACTTTTTAAGGGGAGTGTCACATGGTGGTGAAAAGACAAAATTGCATTGATTAATGGTGATTTTGAAACATTGTCATGTAGGCTTCAAAATGTGTTAAACAATTACTGGTCTCCTTTTTTTTTTGAGCCTGGAAGGCCGCTGCGAAGAAGTCCACAGTGATGAAAAAACCCCGTGCGATGAAAGCCAAGGCCAGTCAGTGTTCTTAACGTCTGATGTTAGTGGAGTGTTGTGTTGGTTGAATGTGACCATGTCCAGGCTGTCCAGGTGAAGACAAAGAAGGCATTGACTAATGGTGTCTCTTGCAAGGTGCCGGTGGCAGGTTGCAATGACGCATTCAACAAACAAGTACTCTTGTGTTTTTTTCATGTTTTGGGACCAGAAGTCACTGCTGTGAAGAAGCATCCTGCAAGTGTTCTTTACGTCTGACTTTTTAAGGGGAGTGTCACATGGTGGTGAAGACAAAATTGCATTGATTAATGGTGGTTTTGAAACATTGTCATGTAGGCTTCAAAATGTGTTAAGCAATTACTGGTCTCCATTTTTTTTGAGCCTGAAAGGCCGCTGCGAAGAAGTCCACGGTGATGAAAAAACCCTGTGCGATGAAAGCCAAGGCCAGTCAGTGTTCTTAACGTCTGATGTTAGTGGAGTGTTGTGTTGGTTGAATGTGACCGTGTCCAGGTGAAGACAAAGGAGACATTGATTAATGGTGGCTCGTGCAAGGTGCCGGTGGCAGGTTGCAATGAAGCATTCAATAAACAAGCCTGGTGTCCTTCTTGTGTTTTCTCATGTTTTGGGCCCAGAAGGTCACTGCTGTAAAGAAGCGTCCTGTGATCAAAACCAAGGCCAGCTGTTCTTACCGTTTGGCCCTTTTTAAAAATAGTGAAGTTGTTGAATGTGAACGTCTCCAGTCTCCAGGTGAAGGGAGAAAAGGCATTGTTTGGTCGTAACTTTGGCAAGGTGCGTCTCGATGAGAGTTTTTGTGTTTTTCTTGTCGTAGTTCTTGTGAGCTGCCAATGCCAGATTCCGGCATGTGGATGGATTCGCAACGGCTTCTTATTCCCTGGCAAAGTGAAACTGCATCGCGCGCAACCACTTTCGCTTCAAGTTAAGGCGCTCAATTTCAAAGTAACAGCCGCTTTGGATGTCTCGTTACTGCTCATATTAAAAAATGGTTTGTCAACCAGGTGTCATAGAATTTGAGAATGTTTTTTTGGTGGCTCATTGGGCTGGGACGCTTGCCATTGCTTTGCCAACAATTTCCATCAAAACATTCATGCAAGGTAGCCAGAAGGAAGAAGGCTTTGAAGACCAACGGTGCTCAGCGGTTCCAAGGCAAGAAGACGTTCAGATCTTTTGGCTGTATAAGTCGCTGCCTGAGAGCCCGGATTTGTTGGATGAAAAAAACGTCATTATTATTTCTAGTCTGGACGACTCTATGTTTGCCCAATGCCATCCAATGTTTGATGGAGTTGTTTTGATTTTGATGAGGGGTCTTCTCTGCGACGATTACATCGTCAGAAGATGTGTCGACACGAGCCATAAGTGTGCAGGGCTCAGCCATGAGGTACAGGCTATCCATGGTTTAAGTTCAGATTCAGTGTGTTCTTTACTCAGGACGTCGCGAATCAACTGCGGCATTCAGTGTGGTATCAAGATGCGTGCGCTGCAAAAGGCCTGACCCCAGGCAAGTTTCTCAGCGTGCCCATGGGAGAATACCTCTCTGGACTTCCCGCTGGTTGGACTTCCCCCCACGCGGGGGCGGTCAGTCGTGAAAGAGTAGACGCTCAGTTTGCTGGCAAGGCGAGTCAATCAATTTCGGTCCAGTACACATGTCACTCAATGTTGTTGTGCTGTGGGTTGGAGATTCAGTGTGATTGTTGTTTCTGCTCCCTTAATCCTGTCAGGATGGTCCGCGAATGAAGTGTGTAAGTCTATTTAGTGGAGTGGCAGGGCTCGAATTGGGCCTCCGGGGGTGCATCTGGCTGGTTTGCAATTTTTAATGTAGAGCAAATTGATTTCTTGATGTTTGAAGTTGATTCTGTGCGCAATTGTGTGCAATTTTCTTGTACGAAGCAAGATTTTGAAGCTGAAGCTCGGGCCCAAAGGAGTGTTTTCCCGATTGAATTCCGCAATGGACAGCTGTTGGAGGACAGTCAGGACAGTTGGAGTGAACCAATTGAAGCGCCTTGGCTTTCAAACAAGTGCTACTTTCAAGACAACTCTCATGTCAAGGGGTTGGTGAACTTGCTGTACATGATCCTTTCGCATTGTTTTAATTTCATGGCAATCGATGCGCACCAACCATGAGCCTACAAGACTGTTGATTTTTTTCAAGGATCAAGGGTGGCTCGTCATCCCTTTTCATCGTTTGCAAGTGGCGTGACAGCTGGCCCCTGGATTGCATTCAATTTTTGATCGAAGGTCCCAGCATTGAGCTGTAATGTTTTGCAACCAGTCATCTCGAGGTGGCATTGGAATCATGGCGAATGGACTTGGATTGAGTGCCCGCCAGAACTTGTTGATCAAGCCCGCCAGAAAGAGTCAGCATCTATGTCAGCATTCAACTGATTCTGATGTGGCATGAATTTTGCGAGCAAGTCCAGTAGCAGTATTTTTGTTTCCCTGTTGCTGAGGGACAGCAGGTGATTGCAGCAGCGGATGAACTTCCAAAGCAGCAGCAGAAGCGTGCAAAGCGCTGACGACAGAGCCTGGAGAGAGACAAAATATGCTTCAAGTCTTATATTTCAACACTTGCCACTTGCAACCGTTTTTTGTTTTGAGAAGTGCGCATTCTTGGGATTTTTGAAGTTGCCTCAGCCAGGTACTTCCTCCCCATCTGCTTTGCCAAACACTCAACACAACATGCTGTGCGACAGGTCAGATAATATCTGACTGCCCTGATCCTTCTGAGGTGGAGTCTGACGACTTCTGTGGCAAAGTCCTTCGGGCAAGAATGAGTGAAGGCAATTTGAATACTTGTAAAATTCACCCAGACGTGTGCCAGTACCACCCACGAGATCAAGAAGGTGATGAAGATGCTGAGGCCATGGTAGCAGGATTTCCCTGCCAGGTGCGGGCCCTACAGTTTTGGAATCATGCTTGCACTGCAGTTTTGTTTGCAATGTTTGCAGCTGGCTGGATTCCATGCTTCTGAGTGCGTGTTTGGATGGACAGGGGTTGAGCGTAGCTGGAGCACAGCAAGGACTTCTGGACACACGGTCATCCTTGGTGGAAGAACTTTTTCGAATATGGGATGAACTCCCCAAGTGGCTGCGACCTCAGGTTTTTTTTGGCTTGCTGAGATTTGCCATGCGCTCTGTAAATACCAGTGATTTGTTCTTCTATGTTCTTCTCCATCTCACTGCTGAGTCGAGCGATGCTCCTCGAGAACGTCCTGGCTTTACTAAGCCAGGAGCCTCATTGCAGGGAGCTTTTCGAATACATCGAGCAGGACATGGGCGCCACCAATTCTGGATTGAAGTTCAGGTAAATCATGCCACCAATTGCTGGTAGGAGGCGCGAAAGCGCGGGTTGGACCTTTTTTGGTGCAGCGTCCGGCTGTCCAATGTTGGCTTGCCAGCCCTCGCCTTGGCCAAGCTTGGTGACCGAACACTCATTCTTAATTCTTGTTTGATGTGAGGCTTGCCGTGGCCGTGTCTTCTTGTTGGCCATCAAGCCAGATGACCCTTTACCCATTCAATTCCAGGATGACAGACTGCAATCTGTGGTTTGATGAGATTTTGATACTTCCAAGTTTTTTCCTTTGCAGGACCATTCAGATCTGACCCGTTGGGCCGATGAGCCATGGAACATCGGACCCAAGGTGCCTGAGGAGAAGTGGCTTGTTGATAGCCTGGATACCGAATCCAGGAGCCGTTTGCGAGCTCTTGGAAACATAGTGGTTCCTGCCCAGGCGAGCTTGGGTATTGAAATTCTGTCCAAGCTCAAGTCAGATTCTGCAGCGCACTAGTTTTGAGCATCCCATTTGCCAGCGCCGTGTGATTTTGTTATGAAACAACGTTCAGGCACATGATACTTGAAAGTTGTTCGCTGGGCCATCGGCATTGGGGTGCCATTGCTACTAATTTGTTGGCAGGCACTTGGATGGTGCCATTGATGTACAGATATATCATATTTATATGAATATTATGAATAGGAGCCATGGTCAAGATGATTTATTAAATCCCCGAATATCAATGAACCCGAACACGAACGGATAATAGTTTTTGTGAAATGAAAGGGCCCCCCAAAACAAATAACTTTTAAGTGTCCAGGTGCATGATGGAAAAATCTCCTGGCCAGTCTTGATTGCAGAGATTTTTAACCCGGCACAAAGTTTCTCATGATGACACGATTTGGGATTTTTTAGGAAAAAACTTCACAACCAAAGTTGTAAAAACATTGGTTGAAAATTGGCCACCCAACAAGGAGAAGTGACCTTTTCCAGCAAAAGACTTCTGAAGTAATATTGATTTCTATACGCCTATAACTACTACTGTGTGTTCTGATATTGATATTTTTTTGCTACTACGTATGAGTAGTAGTAGTAGCAGTAGTAGTAATAGTAGGAGCAGTAGTAGGAGTAGTAGTAGTAGTAGGAGTAGTAGTAGTAGTACAGTAGTAGTACTTGTAGTAGTAGTAGTAGTAGTAGTAGTAGTAGTATTAGTAGTAGTAGTAGTAGTAGTAGTCACAGTTAGCGGTAGTAGTAGTAGTAGTAGTAGCAGTAGCAGTAGTATCTAAGAAATTTTGAACAAGACCTTTTGAACAAACCCCTTCCAAGATGGTTACGCGCGTACCCATCTTGAGTTTTGAGGATCAGGGGGTCTGTTCAAAAGGTCCTGTTCAAAATTTCTTAGATAGTAGTAGTAGTAGTAAGTAGTAGTAGTAGTAGTAGTAGTAAGTAGTAGTAGTAGTAGTAGTAAGTAGTAGTAGTAGTAGTAGTAGTAGTAGTAGTAGTAGTAGTAGTAGTAGTAGTAGTAGTAGTAGTAGTAGTAGTAGTAGTAGTATAGTAGTAGTAGTAGTAGTAGTAGTAGTAGTAGTAGTAGTAGTAGTAGTAGTAGTAGTAGTAGTAGTAGTAGTAGTAGTAGTAGTAGTAGTAGTAGTAGTAGTAGTAGTAGTAGTAGTAGTAGTAGTAGTAGTAGTAGTAGTAGTAGTAGTAGTAGTAGTAGTAGTAGTAGTAGTAGTAGTAGTAGTAGTAGTAGTAGTAGTAGTAGTAGTAGTAGTAGTAGTAGTAGTAGTAGTAGTAGTAGTAGTAGTAGTAGTAGTAGTAGTAGTAGTAGTAGTAGTAGTAGTAGTAGTAGTAGTAGTAGTAGTAGTAGTAGTAGTAGTAGTAGTAGTAGTAGTAAGTAGTAGTAGTAGTAGTAGTAAGTAGTAGTAGTAGTAGTAAGTAGTAGTAGTAGTAGTAGTAGTAGTAGTGTAGTAGTAGTAGTAGTAGTAGTAGTAGTAGTAGTAGTAGTAGTAGTAGTAGTAGTAGTAGTAGTAGTAGTAGTAGTAGTAGTAGTAGTAGTAGTAGTAGTAGTAGTAGTAGTAGTAGTAGTAGTAGTAGTAGTAGTAGTAGTAGTAGTAGTAGTAGTAGTAGTAGTAAAGTAGTAGTAGTAGTAAGTAAGTAAGTAAGTAAGTAAGTAAGTAAGTTAGTTAGTTAGTTAGTTAGTTAGTTAGTTCCCCACATTGTGTTGTGGGGTTTTTGTTTTCAATGCGCCACCCTCGGTCCTCGTCCTCCTCCTCCTCCCTCCTCCCTCCTTCCTCCCCCTCAAACAACAACAACAACAACAACAACAAGAACAACAACAACAACGAAAGCAACAACACACAACATGGCAGACCTTCATAGAGGTCGGCAGAAGCGCGGGATTTGCGTGACAGGCGTGGCACTTTCTAGACCTTCATAGAGGTCGGCGGAAGCTGGCGGACGAAGTGGGTCGCATTGGCGCCGCGGTGTTTCGCGTGACAGGTGTGGCACTTTAGAGACCTCAGGGTCGATTTGCGTGACAGGTGTGGCACTTTGTAGACCTTCATAGAGGTCGGCGGATGCTGGCGGACGAAGTGGGTCGCATTGGCGCCGCGGCGTTTCGCGTGACAGGTGTGGCACTTTAGAGACCTCAGGGTCGATTTGCGTGACAGGTGTGGCACTTTGTAGACCTTCATAGAGGTCGGCGGATGCTGGCGGACGAAGTGGGTCGCATTGGCGCCGCGGTGTTTCGCGTGACAGGTGTGGCACTTTA